>OY986048.1:48605944-48808748 GCA_963920205.1 Stenodema calcarata | reverse complement strand
GGCTCATTACTTTACTTTTGTACCAGCACCAAGTACTCATCATCACCACTACTATCTGTATATCTAATTCTCAGAAGCCTTGCAAAAAGCTCCCGCCAACAGCATTGAAAGAAGCGTAAAGCTCCCTGCCGGTGTAACAGAGGAAACATATTAGGTGAAACCGAGGGGAACTAAGGGTGAGAGGGGGTTGTGGGAAGGAGACAGGGAACAGGAAAACATTGACGGTGGAGGTTAGGGGTAGGAGGATCAGGTTTCTATATGCACACTCAACAGCGAGGTGCGAAGCACCGAGCATCCTATATATATGTGGCTGGCGGGCAAAATGGATATCATTCCTTTTTGCGGCTGACGTTTTTTGGCGGGCCAGTTTTTACAACGGAGTTGTTTTTGGGGGGATAAATCCTCACTCCACACACCCTGTTTCAGTACATGTACATTACCACTTTTTCTATTTTTAATTTTTTTGATTCGAGCCCAAATTTCTTTAACAGGCGTGGACCTGTTGAGATTAGAACAATATTGTTGCCATGATTTCCGTTTACTTTCATACACTGTTGATTTAAATTCCTCGTCAGCCCTTTCGTAATTGATAAAATTACTTCGGTTACCCGCTTGTTTAAATATTGCAAATGCCTCTTTTCTCCTACGGAAAGCCGCTGTACAATCCTCATTCCACCATACAGTCGATTCGAGAAATGAGCTGCGTGTATTCAATTTAGGAAAGCACTGATCACTGACTCGATAAATTGCCTCACATAATTCTTCGTAATTTTCAGGTGCTTGGATACCACCCAATATCGCCTCAAATTCATCCCACTTAACGTCTTTAGTTTTCCATCTCCTTGTAGAGATCCGGTGCCTTGGAGTTAATTCCCAATGCTCCGATTCCATGAAAATAGGGTAGTGATTGGAACCTAGTGGATCCTCATGAACGCTCCATTCAAAATTACCTGCTACACTGGGAGATACTAGGGTGAGGTCAACAGCAGAGTCATTTATACTCCTTGCATTACGAACTAAGGTCGGATCACCATTATTTAAGAAAACTAGATTTGAATGTTCCATCGCCGAAACAAGATCCCTTCCTTTATCGTTGGTCAATGAAGATCCGAAACATGAATGATGAACATTAAAATCCCCACCTATAATTTTGGGGTTTGGTACAGAGTCAAACATGAGTTGCCATTGCTGTATGGATATACGCTGTGAGTCATCATTATACACCGCAACAAAATTTATTGGTATTTCATCATTTGAAAACCTCACTTCCGCTCCTACGCATTGAATTCCGGCTATTTTATGTATATGATTTGTGATGTCTTTATATTCAAGTACATTTCTAATGAGAAGACCAGCTCCCCCAAAACCATCATCTCTGTCAGTTCTTAGTAAATTATATTCGAGGAAATTCACCTGTTCCCCTGGCGCAAACCATGTTTCCGATAGCATAGCTATTGAAACTTTTTCGCACAGCAAAATTTGTTGTAATATATCTTTTTTGGACCTAACTGATCTAGCATTCCATTGAATACATTTAAGATTTACCATTTTTATTAATATGTACTGCTAATTATATCACATCAATTCACTTATAATATAATTACTATAATTATCCTAATTTGAAGCTTTGTTTCATTTTTTAGTCTTATTCCCTTGAGTATCATATTTGATTTACTAACTACCTACTGTTTATCTATTTGTACACATCAAGTTTTCAACCTTTCACGTACAATTTCACGCAATAATGATTCGTCAATGTTATTCGAGAGCATACCTTTTACTTTCTGGATAACCGATACAATAATATCGGTCACCGCCTCCATATCACGTGATTCAGTCATTGATGAACTACTGCCGGTCCCTTGTGACGAAGAGTACGGGTTGACGGGTATTCTTCCACCTGTTCGGTTCTTCAACACTGGTTCACTTATGAGTATATCTTTCATTACTGTTGCTGTCCTCTGAGCCGATAGATTGGGTTCTTGTACCCTGTCCCTTTTCTTGCCGATACGTATACCTGTGTTGTATGGTCTTGATGGTACGGAGTCCGTGGAGAGGGGTGGAAAAGAGCTCACATCACTCAAAACTGGTATTGCCTTGGCATATGTTTCACCAGAAATCATACATTTGGCATCAAAGTAGGATACGTTGCTGGTTCCCATTAATTGTTTAATTGCCTGTTCCTTTTGATATTGAGGGCAAATAGCTCGATTCGACGCAAAGTGTTTCATGCCACAATGTATACAACACGGTTCTGTTACAGAACAGGAATTATTTGCGTGCTCCCCTCCACACTTATCGCACCTTACCTTTCCTTTGCACTGGTCCTTGTAATGACCATATCGCCAACACTGATTGCACTGAGTAACCCTTTGAATATACGGTTTCACTTCACATTTCACATGCAGTATGGTAACATAATTCGGTGTACATTGTCCACGTATAGTAATAGTAACCGATTGGGTAGGTACATACTTTGTAGCATTTGTGTTGGGGTCTATCACTTTCCGGTTCATACGTTTGATTTCAAGTATGTCTAGCGGATTGCCTCGAAAATCTTTCATAAAGTTCTTCACATCTTCATCCGACAGTGAAGTATCCACTCCCCTGACAATAAATTTCCTTTTCACCAGATATACAGGGATATACGTTTTGAATCCTCTTTCTTTCAGCACTGATGAACGTATGAGTTTATTTGCTGTCATGAAATTTGTGAGCTCCACCCGGATTTTATTTCTCCCAACTTTATTAATACTACTAATGTGCTCTGAGACTTCTGGATGCTGTGAATGCAGAAGTTTACCCAATGACATAGGATGCATGCGAGAAACACCCGCTAGATCCGCATTCTCGCTCTCAATTATTACTTGAAAGGGACCACTATCATCGAATCGGTATGCAGTATCTAATATTATCCTTTGATTGGTATCAGTTTGTACCTTACGTGAGCTCTGGTTATTATCAACAGGATTATTCACGATGTCTTCTTCCATGACAATGTCAGGAGGCTTCTTCTTATCCAGATCGAGATTATCCATTCTGATTGTTCCGTCCACAACAAACTAAGAGTTCAGCAAAACAATCCTTGGTAAACGTGTAGATGACTCACTTCACCAATTCCCGTCAGGAGAGACGATAAAGTTGCATCCAATATCCAAACTAGTTGTTCTTGTCCCAGGGGCAGATATACCCAACCCTAAAATAAAAGGATACTACGTAGGTACTTTATTTAACTGTATTTTCGTAGGATATATTAGGTATTAATAGTAACCAGTGAACATTTTTTGGTAAATGGAGCTCCCTACTCAAATTGAACACATAAGATGTGATGAGGAACATCACAGATATAATCTTGAATATACAGAATTTTCACAGAAACTCTCGAGATAATCTGGTAGTTAGCGGCCAGCAATGAAAGTAGGTGCGATGAAAAAGCCCAGAATAGAAAGTGACAAAAAAATAGGTCGATCTCTCCCAAACTCCTTGGATCCTTTGCTGGAGATCTCTGCATGCAGGTGGTGCAAAAGAGTTTGCAGATGGACTATGCTGCAAAGTTCTAGGCAGGCAAAGTGTGGCTGGAATTTGGATATCACAGATAGCTTTTGCTCCAGTATCACAGATACTAATTTGGCTGGACTGAAAAGTGTGGTGCTCAATCTGGCTCCTTGGTGCATTCAAAACTTGCTTCAGATGGTCCGGGATGCTTCTGGTGGGAGGTGTTTAAGTAAAATTCGCGCTTTCACGTGTATAAACAGGTAATTGTGCTATGACTTATAATACACAAAGACTACAAAGTTAACATTGATGTAAGGCCCGAACACACATTGAATAGTTATAAATAATTGATAATCGTACCTATAGATGGAACTATGCCCTAGGAAGCTCTCAACGAATTGGTGAGAGGTGGGTCAATTACGAGTATTATTTTTTGATAACGCATCTTTGATTTAAAATGAATAAATACATAAGGGAGACGATTATATGAAGCTCAGGTATGTGGATAGGAGTGAAATTAGGCTGTACTAACATGAAATTGGGTATCAGGTAATCCTGGATTAATGGTTTCCGGGTTTTGAACATTAGTTGAGTATAAGTTGTGGGGATATGTTTGGGGAATTTCAAAAACCAGAAGCAGACGAGGGGAATCTCGAAAAGGTGACTCGTTTTGTTGAAAACTGTCACTACCAAGTATATTATTTCAAGTACAAACCACGCTCTGCTTAATACTCGTATGTTAACTCATTACGTCAATAATTTCTCACAGTTGTGGAACTTACAAGGATATTGTACACAGAACAGTGATCCAGACAGAAAATAATACTCCCCCCCCCTCCCCCCCACAACACTTTCCACACCCACCTTAAAAAGATGTCCTAACCACTACCCAAGCACCGTACCCGTTTCGAAATCTCCCCTTGGTGCCATGGCGAGAAGATTGTTTACCATATCATACAAACTAAAATTGTTTAAAAAGCCTCCTTCAGTGTTAATGCTTCTTAAGATTCAACACAATTGTATAATTATAATTATATCTTGGGTTGAGATAATGGGTTAAATCTTTTAAAAGGCACTGGATGAAGTTAAAACGAAGCTATGTGCAAAATTTCAAGTCAATAAGTGAAGGTGGAGAGGCTGTAGCCTTGGCTAACTGAATAAGAAGAAAACCATGGTAAGGGGTTTTTGAAGTTATATAGGTAACTCTGCTCCCTTTAGACCTACCGACTTGAAACTTTCAGGGCTTCCTATTATCCACACCAAGATCCACACCAAAAATCAAGCTGATCGGTCAGAACGGAGATATCTATATGAAAAATACGTTTCATGACGTCAGGTGAACATACGAGTACACTTGGTACCGTTCGTTCATCTCAACCTGTTTGCTTGGCGGGGCGGAACGCTACCGCGTTGCTTGAACTCTTTCATCCTGTGTTAATTCATTGTTGTTCCTACGTATTTTCTATTCCGTGGAATATTTTTAGTCCAGGTTGTAAGCAGATTCTAGGGTGAGCATTGAAAATTTACTCTCAACTAGTAGGAAAGTATCAGACTACAAATCTGAATAATTATGGATGAACCCGGTACTACTCACTGGTATTTCCACTGGTATACTATAGGCATGGCTAATACGGTTATTTGTTGGTAATAGGTTATCGAGTTGCAGCGACGGTCTGGTAATAGGTTATGCTATTATGTTATTTTGGTAATAGGTTACCGGCGATTCGAGAACCTTTCCAGCGCCCAACGCGGTCTGGGTATTACCAAAACAACCTACCACAACGGTCGCTGTTACTCGAAACTAACTCAATACTCACTCAAATAACTTGTCAACAGTTATGATCGCACACCTTTCACGCATTCGTTTTCCGTCACCTATTACCTGGTATTACCTGGAGAAGTCCCAGCCAAACTTATTATCACGGAATTCCTAATGGCAGGCGACAAAGAGGCCCTCAAAGGCCTCTCCCCCAAGTTCTCTAAACAGTTATTCCAGTAATAGGTTTTTTTGGGTAATAGGTTACCTATCTGGTATTAGGTTACTGGACAGTATTAGGTTATTTGAAGCGGTTACGTTAAATATTTCCCACCTCTAGTATACTATGAGTGAACATGATATTCTCTCAATATGAAATGATATTGAAAATTTCCGAAACATTCCGGAACAAACTAGATTACCTACCGCAACATGAGGGCAAATCCTTTTTATTGGGACCCTTGAGTGGATTTTCTGTTACTTCGACTTCGTAAACACTACCAAGTACGGGTGGGTCGAGAAGAATATCTCCTGACATCAATGACGAGAGGGATGAGGGAGAACTAGATGGCGCAGCCATGCGGAAACTGGGGGGTGGAATATTGTGACAGAGTAATACACAGGGCACCAGAGTGGCTTTGGGTACCTTATTTCGTTTCAGGTGAACTTTTATCCTTCCTTCCAATGATATTTGATTCTCCAATGTTAGTTATTCAGTGGTTATATGGCTCCATAGCTCGTTGACATGGAAACCTCTGGATATTTGCTGTACAGATTGTTTACTTTACTTCCACCTTTGCCTCTCGGTGGGATGTTTCAATAACCTGAGCCCAACATTTCTTTGCGTTAGCCCGATTCGATTCCCCTCAACCAGTCATGTAGGAGTACACATATAGAATTCCCTACGAGCCTCAAGTTCCTGCCGCATCATCGAAATTCTTTGTGTCCCTAATATTTTCAGTGAACACATCAAACTTACCACAGGTGCACAGTAAAGGGTGTCCACTTTCTTCAGGATGTCACATTCTCTTCGTGAGTTTCTCGAGGCCGCGAAAATCGGAAAAAAATTTGTTAGGATAAAGCGGATTTCGGAAAACGGGAGTTTACTATATCTTTATACTATTTTTTTTTTTTAACTCAAAATAACCTCAAATTTAATTTGTCGATTTAGAACCAAAACCTTCTTAGTTGGAACTACTTGGAATGGTTCTGTGTTTATTTCTTCCAGCAAAAATCGTAGACCTGGAAAACAAAAATGACGACATACCTTTGGATTCACTTCAATTTGAACTGGAGAACTTATCCAGAAGAGAGTATGGCAACGAGAAGCGACTCAATATTATTTTCCGATGTAACTTGATCAATTCATGTACCTAGTGTAAATTTTACTGTTTTGATATTAATTATTCAAATTGATATTAATATCGAGTTGTGGCTAAAAAGAATTACGGTATTCTTCTGTCACAAGACCTTCCCTTCCAATGGTTAACCCGGCCTGATTTTTAAGACAATGTTTAAGACAATATCCGAGCGTCAACTGTATCTTTTGCCTAACATTCAAGATCTGACCTGAATTCTGCTCGTCGGGGATTCGAACCCCGGTCTCTCGCATTGCAACCGGGGTTGCTGGCCACTAGACTACCCAAGAATCAAGAATCAAGAATCAAGAATACTTTATTGGTGGAAATATGCATACAAAGTTTGTTTGTACAGGATGATTGGCGCTTATACAATACCGGCCTGACGGCCCTAAAGGTTTAACAAAGTGAGGGATAATGGAGGGTAGAGACATGGAGTGAGGTATGTGGTGGGATGATTGGGGTAAGAGAAAATTTCTCATACAAAACTCTTGACTGGATGGTGGGTCTTAACACTATGGACACTTTACATACAATATATACAATTACTTAACCCTAATTACAAAAGATACAAGTATTTGCAGTTATTTACAGGTCTATGTACAAATTTATTATTTTAGGATACAGATTCCTGATAGTGGGAAGTGGTGAGTGGGTTCTCAGATCCGCCTCGTGTGGTGGGTTCCCCATTGGGGCTTTTGAAGGGTGTTTACGTGTCGGACAAGTGTATTTGGGTGGGACCGAAGTTTATCAGTGAATTTATTTTTGAGCTTTGTGATGAATGTGTGAATTGTGTCAATTGAGTGTAGTTTGTGGAGTGTTTCAATTCTACAGCGTCGGGATATGTGGGTTGAAAGGCGGATGCATTTATTTTGAGTAATTTGTAATTTGTTTATGGAGGAGGGAGCTGCTGTATGCCAAATTGGGGAGGCGTAGGTGATGGAGGAACGTATCAGGGTAGTCTAGTGGCCTTATGTACAAAGCCACTAGACTACCCAAGAATCAAGAATCAAGAATCAAGAATACTTTATTGGTGGAAATATGCATACAAAGTTTGTTTGTACAGGATGATTGGCGCTTATACAATACCGGCCTGACGGCCCTAAAGGTTTAACAAAGTGAGGGATAATGGAGGGTAGAGACATGGAGTGAGGTATGTGGTGGGATGATTGGGGTAAGAGAAAATTTCTCATACAAAACTCTTGACTGGATGGTGGGTCTTAACACTATGGACACTTTACATACAATATATACAATTACTTAACCCTAATTACAAAAGATACAAGTATTTGCAGTTATTTACAGGTCTATGTACAAATTTATTATTTTAGGATACAGATTCCTTATAGTGGGAAGTGGTGAGTGGGTTCTCAGATCCGCCTCGTGTGGTGGGTTCCCCATTGGGGCTTTTGAAGGGTGTTTACGTGTCGGACAAGTGTATTTGGGTGGGACCGAAGTTTATCAGTGAATTTATTTTTGAGCTTTGTGATGAATGTGTGAATTGTGTCAATTGAGTGTAGTTTGTGGAGTGTTTCAATTCTACAGCGTCGGGATGTGTGGGTTGAAAGGCGGATGCATTTATTTTGAGTAATTTGTAATTTGTTTATGGAGGAGGGAGCTGCTGTATGCCAAATTGGGGAGGCGTAGGTGATGGAGGAACGTATCAGGGCTTTGTACATAAGGAGTTTGGCTTCTTTGGATAGGGCGTGGGATTTAAAGAGGTGAAAATAACGGCCAAGTTTTTGGCGGGCGGCTTGGTTGGTACGCTTGACGTGTTCATTCCAGTTCAGACGTTTGTCGAGGTGGAGGCCGAGGTATTTAACTGACTTGGAAAATCGGATGGGAATTGAGCGGATTGTGATGTGAGGTGGAAGGTTTCTTTTGTAAGTGAAAATGATACTCTCTGTCTTGGCTGCGTTCACCTTGATTTTCCACTGTTCAAGACGGGATATGATGAGGTGGGCTGCGTTTTGAAGTCTGTTGCAGGCTTTAGGGGGGGATGGGCTGGCGGAGTAGATTGCTAGGTCGTCGGCAAACCCAGCAATTGAGACGTTTTTTGGCATGTCTTTGAAGACGTGGGTAATATATATGTTGAAAAGAAGGGGGGAGAGGACAGAGCCTTGCGGTACTCCGGCAGGGATGGTAACAGGTGTGGAGGAGGAGTTGTTGATTTTGACAAATAACTTCCTGTCTGAGAGGTCAAACCTATCAAAACTATCAAAACTATCAAAAATCAAACCAAACGATCGTTCATTGTGGAGGCTCACAAAACATTTCAATAAAAATACACAGTTCACAGTACCCCCATTACACTCCACACAGAACGTAGCCTACAGTGACGAAGAGAAGGCCAACTTGCTCTCACAACACTTCCAGGCAATACACGACCAAGCTGCAAAGAGAGGAAACTCCAGTTTTGTCCAACAGATAAACTCCGAGATACTAAGATTCTCCTCAAATCCGTCCTCACACCACATTAACCACACAACGCCCCGCGAAGTAAAAAGACTCCTAGACAAACTGAAAAACAGTAAGGCACCAGGCCATGACAAAATCCCCAACATTGCCCTCAAAAACCTCCCTCAAAAAGTAGTAGTGCTACTAACTAATATTTTCAACGCTTCCCTACGCCTACACTACTTCCCATCCCGATGGAAAACTGCCTCCGTTATCCCTATCCTAAAACCCAACAAAAAACCTTCAGACCCCGCCAGCTATCGTCCGATCAGCCTCCTTCCCATCCTCTCAAAAATCTACGAGAAAATCATCATCCGCCGCTTACAAGGGGAGGTAGAGCGGTTGAAAATTGTCCCAGACACCCAAATGGGCTTCAAAAACCGCCACGCCACCACCCACCAACTCGCAAGGGTGGTTGACTTTATTAGTACGAATCTCCAATCTAAGAATTCAACCGCCCTACTTCTCCTTGACAGCGAAAAGGCCTTCGACTCCGTCTGGATTGAAGGCCTCATTCATAAACTCATCCAATTCAAAATCCCCACCAGTTACTAGACTACCCTTTTATATAAATATAGTGCATTTAATGAATGAAATTAATTACAATACTTGAAAGTATTGGATCTTAGTGCTAATACACTAATACACCGGCCTTATTCGATGTAGTTTTCTATATGACTAAATTTAAAGACGATTTTCGTGTTTCTTGGGTATTTTCGAAAATTTTCACTACAGTTATTCGTTTTGCGTGAAATGAACCATGCCAATTTTGAATTTGGTGTCTGTTTGTCTGTCCTTCAATCACCCTTTTCCCGTATTTAAATGTTTCCGTGATAGGGGAAGGACATAGGGGGGTTCAATTCCGGGTCCGATGCATAGGGCTGGGGGTTTATAGGGAAGCCGAAGTATAAAAATCCTAAATTCATTTGATCCTATTCCTAAATCCTATTCCTTTTGCTACACTGAAGGTTTATTAACAAATATACAGGGTGTCAAGTGTAACTTTGTAACAAACTCAGGTTTCGATTCTACAGGTAATTT
The DNA here is from genome assembly GCA_963920205.1 of Stenodema calcarata. Classification (NCBI taxonomy): domain Eukaryota; kingdom Metazoa; phylum Arthropoda; class Insecta; order Hemiptera; family Miridae; genus Stenodema; species Stenodema calcarata. The sequence continues at coordinate 48,798,641 of OY986048.1, read as the reverse complement.
GCAACCAAAAATGTGACGTAGAGTTTTTTCTTACTCGACTAAAAATCCGACTTTTTTCACTACTAAGATTTTTTTCGTCTTCTCGACCGTCTCACTGTAAAACGGACGTTACTCCCTTAAATCATTATGTAAAATAAAATCTCAGGATACCGTTGGAAAGAGCGTTAAACTTCCTATCTCTTTGATACAAAATTTTTTTAGTATGGCCTAAGTGGTACCTAAAAAAAAAAAAAAAAAAAATGGCGAAATTTAAAAATTCGAAGATTTTCTTAAAATCGCCGTTTAGGTTTATTATCTTCGATAATGAACCAGTGGAATCGCCCAAAGAAAAAAATTTTTTAACCCCCCCTCAAAATTTGTTGGTTTACGTTTCAAGATACGTAGATTCAGAAAATCGAATAAAAAAAAATCCGTCCGTCCGCCGTACGCTGTCCGCCGTACGCCGTCCGCCGTCCGCCGTCCGAGGCACTTTCCCAGTTAGCGTCGAGCTAAAATTACGAAATTTGGTTTCTGGGTTTGGACCAGCTCCACAATGATCCTCGAAACTTTTCATAAGCCTAGGTCAAGGGGAAGGGGTTCAAAACGAAATTTAAAATTTGGAGATGTCATATCTCAAAATATTCAACTGAACCGTGTAATTGTTAGTTCACTTTTGAATGACCTGAAAAATTACAAATCTTTTAAGACCAATTGGATTTTTGTGCGACCAGCCGTTCGTTCAAAGTGAGCGCGCAAAGGTTTAGGAAAAACACTAAACTTTTGCGTCGAAAACGGCCGTCATGTGGGTCAACCGCCAGACGCCCAGAATAAAACTACCTTTTTTCATCTTCCCGGTAAACTACAGTCTAGAAATTTTAACCGTGAGTCGGGGATAGACCACATTGCAATATTCACTCGGTTTCTTGTCTGTAAAATTGTTTAAATAATACCTATTTGTTTAAACAAATTAAATTTTGATGATGAGCTAGATACTTGAAATTTTAAATATAGGTCAGAAATGGATGACATTTCAATATTCACTCGGTTTGTATGACATGGTATGAGTATGGTATGGTATATTATTGTATGTATGATTTAGTACAGTATGATAAGATAGAAAAGAAATTCGTATGGTATGGTATGAGTACGGTGAGAATATGGTATGGTGCCGATTTGCAACACAGTCTGGTATAGACAGAAGGGTGATCTGCACAAGGAAGATAATAAACCGTTGTGTCAAGAATTTGCAGAGTTTTTTTTCATTAGTTGTTCGCTTTGTTATTACGGATCAAGGAAAGAGAACGACCGTTTGGGAACACATCGCCGAAACATGCCATGTTTGGTTTTAGAGCGTAATAATGAATGATCAACGTACTTACAGACTCGGCTCTGTGGATGATGGAAAGTGGTTGTGTGTAAACGAGAATGTGAGTAAGCGGTGTGCAGTGTGTGTATGTGGCCCCCAAGGGGCTCGCGTCAACCCAATTAAACCCGTAGGATGAGGCTCCACCAAAACCTTCGCCGTCTCTCGCTAATTGCCAATTCTACACGCAGAGTAGGTGAATATAAGCTCCCCATTGAAGGATTCCAACCATTTGAGCGGCGCTGTACCTGCGGAACCTCACGGTTTTGATCGAAGTAATTGGAATTACACTAAATTCTTCGGTTCGTAACAAGGGGATGGAACATTTAAGGTTGATGGAGTTACGGAAGAGTAGCTTCGTCCTATTCATAGGCGCCACAAGAATCACTTGACTTGCTGTAATAGTGTGAAGGTGCCATTCAACTCTCAATTATCCTCGATCGCGACGAAAAGTATTAAAACCGAACATTGACAACGGAGTACCTTCATTTAGGGCCCGAACAACCGGAGATGAGGGAGCCTCGTTTCCACGAAAATACTGAACCTACATGTCCATTTTGTTAATTATGGTTTGCTGAGTTTCCCGTGCTCTCGGGGGTTTAGGCAATATGCCCACCCAGAGGGGTATCCGGTTTGAATTCAAAGAGCTGGCTATGCCCAGCGTGGTCAAACAAAAACATCGAGAACCAAGGACACTCAGCAAACCATCACACTCCCACATTCAAACAACAACTGGTATGCCTGAAGGGGGACTGAGAGTAGTAGGTATGGAGTTCCAATCCAGGAAGAACAACTGGACAACTTCAAGGTATGGTTAACCTCCTTCGTAATGGTACTACTGCAAATTACTACTTGTGGAGAACTATGCTCCTACAAGCATGGATATTGACAGGGGATACAAAAAATGAATATATAAGTTTACCCATTAAATGTAGAAACATAGAGAATTGAATGTAGAAGATTGGAGGAGAGAAAGAAATTGAACAATGTCAAGAATTTGAATTTACAATACCTATCAATGCTTATACGCATAATGGGTGTGATCCCTATTATATTATATTTCCCTTATGGGAAAGCTCCTCATAAATTTCAAAAAAAGTAGTGGAGGAGGTACCGCAGCAAAGCCAGCACATGCCTACCAACCACGTTCTGCTACCATGTAATGAATGGTTTGCGAGTCCCCCTGCTCTCGAGGGGTGAGGCAATACGCCCACCCATAGGAATATCCGGTCTGCATTCACAGAGTCAGCTATGCCCAGAGTAGTCGAACAAGAACATCGAGAACCAAGGGCACTCAGCAAATCATCACAATTTCCAGAAAATCGGTTTTGAACAAATATTGTCGCAGTGAACGTGTTAGAAGTTTTGCGGCATCGAAATGAAATGTTTTCGTCCAACAAGACTACTAAATTGTCCCACTATTATCAAAGAGGACGAAAATGTCGTAGTGTGCGGTTTAACTGAGGCAGAGATCATCGCTGGTGCTCAATGAAAAGCTTGATGGTGATGAAGACGCCGAGTCAACAGTTGCTGAGGAAATGCCCATCCCGAGTGCGAGTAAGATGTACCATAATATTATATTATATTATATTATATTATATTATATAACATAATATTATCGTCGCGTTGATGGTAAACGTAATCAAGTGCACTTTTTTCACAAAATGAGGTTTTTGCCTATCAAGACACTACAGTATATTATGTATAGCTGGAAATAATGAAATTATTTTAGGAACAAAAAATTAAGTAAACAATATTTGTTAGCTCTAATTTAGTAAAAAAATGAGTTTATAGGTACATAATTTTCATGTTCGAGTCATCACTATTTCCATTCAGGTAAAAGTAGTCAAATCACCATCTTCATTAAAAACCTAAAAAATATCAGTACGTGGCATTTTATCCACTCTATCCTCAACGTTTTATTCAGGTATGTAATTTCAGAGTTATTGAACTTTTGGGTTTGAACAAATATTAGGTTAGTAATCCACACTTTCTTACTAGTGTAGCTGGTCGAATACTTTGGCAGGCTCTCCTGTAAAATGAAGAAAAATGCACTTGACCACTTTTACCTACAACCCGACGATATACATGTACAAGAACTTGGACGATTTATTGAAAGTAAAAACGATCAATAGACTTGACTCTAAAAAGCAAGCAACAATTTCTGACTTTTTCAAAAGATCTAAACTTTTCAACTTAAGTAATTATGTACACAAAAACAAAATATTTGGTTTTTCTCGAAGTCGCTCTCGAAAACCCTAACCATCCTAAACCACCCTAAACCACCTTAACCATCCCTAACCATCCCAGGTACCTTGTGGAGTGGGTTCGATAAATGGGCACGTGCAGCTTTATCGAAATAATTATTGATGACGATCTGGGACTGCCATGTCTCCGCGCTGGTCCAACGACTCCGAAAGTTCATTCATTCGTTTTATAAATTGCGAGGATCTCTGGCTAAGGATGTGATGACTATAATAGTCTCAGCAGTTTTGGAATTACAGCGTGGGGTACTAACTTCTCCCATTGTACTAAATCCACTAAACAAAAATCTATCCTCAAAACTTTAGCGAGGAAACCCCGGAGGTACTCTACAATTGATCTGTTTAATCTCGTTGGTGTGTTCTTTGTACATCAACTTTGTGTCAGTTGGGTAAAGAGGGTCAACTACAACATTGGGGAAAATGAGTTTTCTGCGTGGTTAGCGTCTGTAGTTACTAACTGAAACACCTGAAACTTTCAACGTGGACTCCCTACATCCTGGAGAAGAGAATCCGCTCAAAAAATATTTTTCCCGTCAAAAAATCGATTTGGAGTCATTAAGCAAACTTTGAAATTTGATTAACCAAAAATCGAAATTTGCGTGTTGACCCCCTTTACCCAGTTACTGTACTTGAAGTCATCATTAATGTTTCTGCACCAACACCCAGAGTACTTCATACTTCCTAGGAACACCCAGTGCCCTCTCTCACTTCCCAAGCAGTAGTGCCCGCCCCAAAAACTCGACTTTGGCCACCTCCAGACATATATTTTTTAGCGTGTCAAACATGATCCGATCTCTGCCTGACGAGATGAGGTATGAGGTCTCCTAGGAACTTTTCATGTAATGTATTATCCCGGTTGATCTCAGTGGGAACTGAATTCTTTAATACTAATAATAAGTAAACTTTTCGTTTCGGGGGGTAAATTTCCACTAAGTAGTTACAACTAATGAACATAACATTTACCCATAATTCAACTCCCCCTAACCGCACAGGACCATCCTATGTTTAGGCGTATTTCCAGCTTCTTTCTAAATGAGCAGTGAAGTTTGATTTTTTGCTTTTTTTCAAAAACATTTGTAGTTTAAATTTTGGATGATTCGAGTTTTTGAACTAAAGTTCCGATCTATGCAAGTTCCACTGTATTCAAAGTTTCGTAAGTGATACGAGACGTTTGTGGGCGGACTGTGTTGTTGGCTACTAATCAAACATAGAGCGACATGGTTTTTTTTTCCAATGTCAAGTAAACACTAACACAATAATACCTCACAACAATTGACAATACAATACAATTAGCAACAGTAATATATCCACAAACAACGATGCAATACAATTAAGAATATTGGCTCATACATTACTCCTACTGAGCTGTTTCCCTGGGGACTGCTCATCATGATTCATTAGTGGACTGAAGACAAATCACTCTGACGTCGATAAAGTTTCCTTTCCTCTCCGGTGAATTGTGGTTTGAGCTTATATTAATTAAACATATCGAATATATTTCAGCCGGTTGCGCAAATTGCAGGTAAGGAATACGAAGGAATTAAATCATGTTCCTGCTTAAAATACGTTCTGTATCATATTTTGAGAATAAAATCTCCATTGTATTGTATTATATTGCATTCTCATTGTTATATTATACTTATATTTGAAACTATTTTGTGTATTCTTGTGTATTTTGGTATTTTGTGTGTACGGTTTTTTAAATTTTGTTTATCGTTATTTTGATTATTTTTACAAGAGGTCCGATTTTGGCAACTACATTACAAATTGAGAATGTGTATTTTTCCACCAATTTTAAATTAGATTTTCTAAAAGTAAAAGTAAATGACGCTTAACATTACAAAGAAAATATTACGTGATTTTAAAACACTAGGTATTTTACCATTTTCTATTACTATTCTACTTTCTTTTACCATTACTATTTTCTACCTTGTACACATAAAAAACAATACAGGAATCCAGAAAAGACCTGTTGTTTGGGGTCTTAGCGCGCAAGAAAATTGCACAGAGCACAAAGCAGGCGGTAAGGAAGATGGTGTTGAAGGATTCTGAATAAAAAGGCTTCACCATTATGACCAAATATCAGGTTACTTTATCAAACCAACGTTTCAAGATCTACAGCTAATATTCCGAGAGGCTTGCAGTAAAAACATGTAAAAAACAATTTTTGCCGGAAATAATTTGGGCTTTGTGCACACGCTAATAGAGCCACAGAATCAAGGTAGAGCGCTTTATTTCTCCCCAATGGATGTTTTTAGTAACCTGTAGGTTGGTTACAGCTAATGTTGAAATACATTTTTTATCATTTCCTGGACATTTTTTGTTCTTGAACATACAGGCTTTTGCAGCGCGGCTGTCAATTTATTAATTTTTCAAAAGGCTAACCCAGAAGCAAGGACGAAAACCCCGTACGTGTTCATATAACGTGTTCATGAATCAAACAAAACTGCGTAACATTTTAAAGTAACATTTTACTCATCAACAGGAGTCAATGAACAGGCTCATCAACAGGCTGGTTGAAGCTAAGAGCGGGAATTCCACAGAGTGGCTGTTCGAATCTCTTGACCTCACCTGAAACAATTAGGGAACCATTAATTACGACTAACGTGACTCATATCTAATGACTATTAATACAATAGAGTAATAAAGCAATGTAACGATAGGTTAAGCACGTGTTCTCCAGGTTAGAAACCAAAGTATTCTCCTTCCTATGTAACGGTGAAATACTCTTTTGGTTTGCTAACGCTTTTGGTCCAATAATTTACCATTGGAATCAACCTAGTAAAAAATGTAAGACTGTTATGGAGTCAACGAATTTTTAAAGACCAACCGGAGGGATCAAAGGGAGAGCCATTACAAAATCGTCAACATGAGCGTGAGTCAATGGATTGGAAACGTCGGACCAATTTTCATACTGGGGAACAGCAGACTCACTTAGCCACTCACAACTGAACTAGAATGCTGATGTTATGGTGACGTATCTGAAGGTGCAATTGTTGGAAATATAGTTGTATTGAGTGTTATTACAAATTTAGAGGGCCATCTACATTTTAGGCCAGCCAAATTCCAATCAAGTGAGTTATCCCATTTATGCGAAGACTTCATCTACTCACCTAACGCAATTTCGCATTTTTGAATCAACTCTTAGGCTTTGTCCGCACACCAAACTTTAACGGATGTTACACATTCCATGTCGTCCTGGACCGGAGGCTCCATATTTTTTCTACCAGCATCCACTTCAAGTTAACTGAATATGAGAGGAAGTGCGGTCGACTGGAACTGGTGCGGATCCGATTGAGGAGGGAGGAAGGCAAGGTAGAGGGATGGATGTCTTCATCAATATTTACGCTGCCTTGGAATTTATGTCGTCCGATCTAACATTTAGCGACACTCAACTCCTCTGCAACATGAATAATGGATCGTTGTTGGGGTGGTTTCAACGTTCAGCTCGGTATAGTTGCTAAAATTCGGTCTGGCCAACACCTTGAAAGAGTGGCCCTTCATTTCTGGAACGGCAATCTCATATTCTTCTCAGCTTTCCGTTTGTTATAATCAGGACTTTTTTTTTCGAGGGTAACAGTTGAAAAAGACTAACGCTTTGAAGGGACCGCACTCCGGTTTCACTCCCTAAAATCCCACTAACCCTTATTCTCTTGACCTAATCCACCCCACCTTATTCAGCATTACTTCGAAGTGGGGTCGATCACTGGGCGATTTCACGCGCCCTTCTGGTGTCTTCTCGCGGTCTCCAAGGAGTTTGTTTTCACCATAGGTCCAACTTTTTTGTCTTGAGGATTCGGACTATGTAGGACATAATCCTCTCCCAAGTTCGTTGGTGGAAGATCATCTTCTAGGATTCCTCATTCCCTTACCCAACAGTACCAGCAGTTCGCGGTGTCTGCTAACGTTCTTTAGTGTAGGTAGGTAGCTTAGAAGTCCACTTCCCCTTGCCTCCTGTTGAGCCATGGGCGCACGCACCTATGGGATAAGCACGTGGGTCCACGCCCCTTTGACATCAGATTCCCACTCATTCTGCCAATGCTGCAGTGTTGCCTCTCTCTACTCTTTCGCCGGAGGTAGATCCGCTTCCTGTCTTTCGCAAGAAGGTCGATCGGAATAGTTGCAGCGATAACCCCTACAGCAGGGAAGGAGACCGTCCGATAAGCACATGCTATTTGCAAGACTCCCCTCCGATGCACTGACTGTAGGTAAACTCGATACTTTTTAACTTGGAAGGCCCCAGCCAACACCTCCACTCCATACAGCATGATTGCTGCAGCTGTTCTCATGAGCATATTCATTCAACCCATCTCACAGTATTGAAGGCGTTCTTAACATCCAGGGTTACAGCCATGCACATCTGTCTTTTATGGTGGTCCCCATGCAGCTGAAACCACCTCTTTCACAGCGCTAAGCGTTTTTTTCAGCGCCCTACTGGCCAGTCCCCCTGCAAGGGCGATAGCTGCCATCATTCTGGGCTTGAAGACCTTCTCAAATAGTTTTTCTTTACTCTGAACAGACGATGGTTCGCCTTTCCCCTTATCATGCAAAGACAAGCGCGCGGCTTTCCACTGACAGGGGAACACTCCGTCCACCAGACACCTGTTATACATTTGTAGCAGCATATCCGGTTCGATTAAGTAACCAGTTTCAAAATCTCTGCCAGAATTCTGTTCGGCCCAGGTGCCTTCTTATTTTTCAAAGATGATACTGATCTGGTCAGATCGTCCTCAGTGAATACGAGTATTTTCCTCTTGCCGTGTAGGGGAAATACGAGTAAATTGTGGTGGATCAATGTCCTTGGATCAATCCAAGGTGCTTAAGCCAAACACTAGTTGATTTTGAATAACATTTCGGAATTTAGAGATTTTCCGAATTTCAGTTCAGAAGTCCATCTACGTTGATATCAGTGAGGAGTGATTGAAATTTAATGCTACATATTTTATTTTGTTTATATTTTATTTCGCTGAAGTCCACACCGATTAAATGGTCATCCAAACGCCTCATCCCTCTCTTCCTCCTTACTGTTTTATGTTTTATCACCTGTGGTTCCCCCACCAGGCAGGTAAATGTCGGGAGAACGACTCCCCACATTTGTTTTGGCTGTTGAAACCCTTCTTATTCACCGTATCCATTCGTTGTGATCGCACTATTTGTCGGCCGTTCATCTGAAACATTGAAGTTGAAACCACTTCTTGCATATCTCAGCGTTTTACTTTTAACTACGTCTAGTAGGACCATGTTACTTCAAAATAGGTATTTTAAAGACCATTCGGCTTCTTGCGATAATTCCCAGGGTACACTTAATTAGTCGTAAGAAGAGCAGAGGCAGCTGGCATAGTGGGTGCACAACAGCCTGTGGTGGTGATTGCCTCATGAATGATTAGAACCCGTTCCGAGTGACGCTTTTTCAATCCTCCCACCAAAAACACGGTAGAGGGCACTCGCTAAGAACAGTCCGCAATGAATCCATCCGTTTAATTAATTTACTCTCTCCCTCCCTGCAGCTAATATAATCATGAACTGCTCTCATTTCAACCCTCATGAGTTCCTCGTAGTGAGAAGGTGTACGCAATTAAATACACCCATATACTTAATATTACGTATTAAAACACAAATAAGCACATTTTGCACAAGTATTCTAGTTCAATATCTAAAACTCATTCAAAAACGTTCATCAGGTCCTGTCTGAACGTACCAACACCTACGGTTCAGATCAAATCAAGTGATTAAAACTAGCAATTGCTTATGTTAACCCATCTGTACAAGCAAATGCTTGTGGAAATGTAACAACAGGAACTTTTACTTTTTCTTGATCCGGTCTAATGCAGAAAATCAATTGAATAAAGACGAGCATTTGCACAAGTTTTCTAGCACTTGCTGTTTCCATTAATATTTTCATGAATATTGCATCTTTCTTTTCTTTATTGTTTTAATAATTTCTGTGTTGTCAAATCATGTCTTATTAAACTTGATACTAGTTTAGTACAATATTATTGTAGTTTGATTACCCTCCCTCAAATGGGTATTGAAATTATTACGTTTAAGACTATTGTAGCTTGCTATTGTATTGAGATAAAAACACTGAAAGAAATGCTTAAATTTGAAGAATATTCCGATACAAACCTGGTACGAGTCTTGAATATGCCCCAAATGCGGCCAATCGCAACTAAGTTTTCTACTGAAAACTGATTGAGTTCTATTAACCTTCGGGTCACTCAAATTTTACGCATGATGAATTTCGACTTTAAATTGTCCTTTCAACCAAATAATTCACCATAAACCAAGCTGGCCACCTGTTGAAGCGGTGTTGGAATCATTCAAACCCGAAATTCAATTTCACGATCAATTTCATTTGAATCATTCGCTTAGCAACGGTAGCCCCGCCATCAACCTGTCCCATGGAATACCCGTTGCTTGGAGCCTCCCTGCAAACTATAGGTACATAGTTCACTTGATCTTACTCAATGGCAATTGCCTAGAATTGCCTAAGAATTAATTCTGTATCCCGTTACCTTCCAATCCTTCCAATATCTTCCCTCCACAATCATCGTTAAGTTCTTTTGAAACTTGAGTAATAAAGACACTTTGATATTATTATACCACTCCGTTGACGAAAATATAACTTGTATACAGTGTCTGCGAAACGAACATCCAAACCAAGAACCGACCAATCATCAACATTTATTTCTTCATCGTTTGTGAGTGAAAAGGATCAAATTCGATTTGACCATTTCTCTGGAGTTATTTTCTTCCGAATTCCGGAAGAAAAACAATACAGTTATTGTTCTCAAAAACACTTCTTTAGTAGAATCCCCAGTCACTGCAGCATATAAGAGCATATTTTCGAAGAAATAACGCTGAACACGATGGTGAAGTCAGAATTACGATATCTCATTCCATTATCAGATTAGAGCAGATGAACCGTAAAGAGCAAGTAACAACCACGACGTCGTTTCTTCATCTTCAAAGTGCCCCAGTTTGAGAACTGAATAAGAGACCGCGATTCTGACTGACTTCACTATCGTATTCAGCGCAAGAAAAAACGGTTAAAATTACGTGTCTTTCGACAGACTGTTTCATTTTAGAGAGTTGTTCTCGATCCTATTAATGATACATAAATATTTATATGTATTGATGTATGTGTCATTCCAGACAATAACTCTCGATAGAATTGAGATAAAAAGTTCAGATTTGCCCGAAAAATCCGTCCTGGCAATTTGAAATTTATGGGTAATTTTTTCCCCCTTAAAACTCCCCAAACCCCCTTTAGAGTGCTCTGCCCATTTACGAACTCAGCCTTTCGATTGCCAAGACAGTATGTTTTTGCAATTTGAAAAATTTACCTCAATTATATCGAGAGCTAACGCCTGGAATGACACACACATAAATATATATAAATACGATTTTTGGTGTCTTTCATCAGTGAATTCAGGATGGCCTAGAACGGAGTTTGGTTTGAAATGTTTTCGAAAAATCGAGTCTTAAAAATTTTGGACCGAGAACAATAGCTAAAAGGTTTACAGCTGGAAAAACGTGGTGAAGGACTGTAATGTTATAATTGCCTAACATAATATGGTATATTCGTGATCAGCGAGAATTATGAACTAATGTGCAACGTAGGGATATACCAATGGTTCCGAGTGAGTGGCAGTACGAGGAGGGGAGGTAAAAAGAGATTTGGGAGGAAGGTTTTTCAGAAGAATAATTCAATTGCATCGTTCTAATCCGAGGGGTTGTAGTATCCGATGAAAATGAAAAACCCCTTCAGAAATACAACGTCACAGTAGCTCTAATCGGAGAATTAAATCTTAAAATATTCGTAGAAGGCACTGAATCATATTTGTGTAATGCGCTCCGAGGGAGAAAACCCGGGGTGACGTCTGGTAGTGGGAGTGATGGGGCTGGGGAGGAGGAAGATGAAAAAAAAGTTCAGTTTCACCTCGCCAAGCAGAAACTTCCCTCCCGTTCTCTCACCTCCTGCCTGGTATTTACTCCAACAATCAAATCCATCTGATTTATGTTGTTGTGGGATAAACGGAATCCTGTACGGATTTGTCCAGTCTCGGAGCATTCGAACATCGTTTGTCGAAGACCGGGTGATCATGACACAACACCGGAGTCCACCCGTCAATTTACTACAAGTTCAAGTTTTCATTGCTTTTAAAAGTCTTCCGTACACATGCTGGGAGACAACCTCATACACCTTGGCGTGGGCACCAGGTTTGTAAAGGTCCTTAATTAACTTTACAAGAACGCAACTTATGTGATCAAGCCTCATCCTGAGGGCGAGGAATAGTTGAACCCATTACTGAGAGAGTGCCGCAATCTATAAGCCCAAAGCACTTTATATTACTTCTGACAGCCCTAGAGACGTACAGGGAAGAATACGGCCACCACGTGACTTCTTTTGCTGATCGCGAGCTAATTTTGCTCACTGATGCCCAAATTAAAGATCCCCAGAGACATTGCAAAAATAACAAGCTGATCATTAGCTGTAAGAAGTCAAACCTCCTAATCTTAGACAAAGGAAGGTGATCACAAAAAAAAACAAAAATTCAGGAAAATTCGAATGAGTTAATAAAGACAGTAACAACCTTTCGGTAACTAGGTGTCACATTCTGCTGATCTGTAAAGTTTGCACAGAGCAGTGATTTAAGAGCTAGATCAACTATCGGGACACAAGCGATATGCTTTGCAGGGGCAGCGTGAATCATTAGAAAACAAGGCTCAAAGGAACAAAACAAGGAACAAAGTTCTTTTATGCTCATGTAGGATCAGTGCTCTTGTACGCGTCAGAGATCTGGGGTATCTGGTTTATGGATGGCATAGAAATACTAGGCATAGAGTACTTGTCCAAGGTACTTCAGATTGAAGATGGTAGAAAATTTTTCTACGGGAACTGGCGGGTTCCATGGGTGCCATAAAATCATTACTGAGTCTAACTGGTTAGTTTGACAACCATCTTACACCTATTGGTTTGTTACTGGAATGGGACAGTATCATGGGTATTCCCTCAATACTGGAAGGACCACTTAACGCTGCTTTCATAATATTTTATACATGCAAAATGAAACCTTTTAATTTAAGAAGCGCTCTGAAGTCGAAATAGACCAATAATTGGTCTGAATTATTCAGTTACCTCGGTGTATGGTATTCCAATGAGAATATTTATGCAAAGCATTTTGTCAGTACAGCATCATATGCGGGGCAATTTAATATCATGTGTATCTCTTGGGCCAATATTGAGTACACTTGACTTTACAGTGGGCTGTATAACTCAATTCATTGAGAGTCTGAGCTGAGATATAAACTTGGCATCAAATAAGGCATTATCCACAAGTGCTGTTTAGGCTCTGAGGAACTAAGAAGAGGTCGCTCTGTCGAAATCCGGTTGCCTTAGGTCAGCCTTTGCTTCATCAGCAGAAGTTGTACGTAAACTGAGCAACCTAACATTCCTACGCTCACACACCTCTCCAAACCCCATTTCATTCAAGGAACGGTGCAGATGGGTGGACCAATTGGGCTTATTAAGTCGACCTTTATCTAGCATACATACTTTGTCCGAGTTAATAACCGACTGAGGAGTGGGCATGCAATTTGTAGTGCGTATTTATCTCGTTTTGACATGGGAACCTCCGATATCCACACTGGTGGATGCGATCATTGTGGTGAAGATGATACACCCGACCACATAGTACTCGTCTGTTCACGGCATGCGGATGAACGCCAGCAGCCGTTCTCAAATCTATACAGAGTAATAACAGCACCCTTCAATCTAACGACCATTTTGACATCCAATAAACGATCGGCGTTATATAAGTTTCTCAGTGCCATTGAGTGTTGTTCACTCTAAACTAAGCAATATAAATGGAACTATATAAATATACTATGTATTATATACCTATTTTACTTTATTATTATATCATTCTTTGGTATAGTTATTTTGTATAATATACATTACATGTTGTACATATCATAATGAAATATTGTAATTTGTAGGTATTACATTTATGGCTTAAAAGTTAAACTTTATACTTAAGCCAATAAAAAAATACGAGAAAAAAAATTTAGCATACATAACTTGACAAAACAGACCTTTGGATACCGGCCACCACTGAAGAACTACAGTTTCCCAAGTCAATTCAAGCCAATCTGATCACCCTACCACCAACACTATTCAGTCCAAATGTCAAACAAATCAAGCAAATCAAGCAGTGATAACGACACTTTACGAGGCGATAGCGACCTTTTCAAAGTATTCAAAGTACCGCCCACCCCAATATCATTTGCAACCACAACAGTTTATTGCATGACATTACCTACTCCTCCTATTTTTATTGATTTCAATATATTTCGATCAGGAGAATTAGTAAATTTCAGGGAAGAAGCCAATGGATCCTGGTTCTAATTGTACCTACTATACCTAATTATAATATTCCTGTAGTTAAAATAAATTACCCAACATCGATCATTTTGTTTCGATTTTATCTTGTTACCACTGCAGAATGTTGTTACAAAACTGGAATACTTGCCAGTGTCGTACGTGAATAACACCAGGATTTCCACGTTCACTCATGATAATAACTTATTGTGGACATTCTTAGCTTGTTGAATGAATCGAAGGTCTTTTCGTCGGTCAGTTGCCGAGAAGTCAAACTCAGCTTGTCAACGGGTTTTAACGGGACTGGTTTTGAAAGGGGATTTGCATGGTCGATTTGATTGAGAGCCGCGGGCGCATCAACCTACCTTAACAACACTTCTCCACAGACTCTTCATCCTCCATCCCTCTTCTTTCCCTTCTCTTCGTCGTCGTTGATCCTTCAGTCACAATCAAACCTATTCGAACCCTTCAATTACCTATTCGAACGAAATATGAGAAGTCTCGTTTCGGTGGTGTGTTCTAGGAACCCAATTCTGCCTCGATGTAGTGTGACAGGGTGACTAGTGTCGAGACAAGAAATAAGGACGTAGAGGTTCTTGACTCTATCAAAAGGAAGAAGTTAGAGTACCTTGAACATATAATGAGGAATGACAAGTAATATCTTATGCAGCTTGTCGTCCAAGGAAAGAATGCCGGGCAGCGAGATATGGACTCGCCACTGACCGTGAGAGCAGGGCAGTTACTACGAACCAGTACTACGAACCCCTGAAGGAATATTACTTGATATCATGTTGAATAGACACGATTCATACTAGTTTAGCATAGGCATGGCTAATACGGTTATTTGTTGGTAATAGGTTATCTAGTAATAGCGACCGCCTGGTAATAGGTTGTGATATTAGGCTATTTTGGCAATAGGTTACCGGCGATTCGAGAACCTTTCCAGCGCCCAACACGGACTGGGTTTCTAGTTGGGCGCTGGAAAGATTCCCGATCGCCGGTAACATATTACCAAAATAACCTAATACCACAACCTATCTTCCAGACGGTCGCTGTTGCTCAAAACTAACTCAATACTCACTCAGATAACTTGTCGACAGTTATGATCGCACACCTTCCACACATTCGTTTTCCGTAACCTATTACCTGGAATTACCTGGAATAGTGAATTATCCCGAACAGTGAGTATAGAAATAATACTTCTATAACATTATCAAAATATTATTTCTATACTCACTGCTCCCAAAATGGCAAGTTCTCAACACAGTTATTCCAGTAATAGGGTTTATCTGGTAATAGGTTATCTGGTATTAGGTTACTGGTCAGTATTAGGTTATGTGAAGCGGTTACGTTAAATATTCCCCACTCCTAGTTTAGCAATGACAAGGACAGCACTAGGAAGGGGCCATTGGGCTTCCCACTCCCAACCACAGAGGAAATGCGACTTGGGGTATCCTGCGATGCTTTCCCACATTTTGCCATTCCCTTTGGACGTGTATCTTCTCTATGCAGATTCAGTCATGCAGTAACATTGAAGTGCAAAGTTAATTAAAATACTTGTAAAATATTATTTAAAATACTAGTGCCTACCAACATTCATGTACAGAAGAACAAAATATGAAGTATCAATCTATCGCGGGTTCCTGCGTTTTTGTGAAGATTTCCTTTTTGGCATCAAATCATTTGTATAAATTAGCACCAGTCAAGTTGAAGAAATCATTCTCCATTATTGCTGTAGGCTTTTCTGTTATTTAGTGACATTTTATGAGACACTCCTTGTCGTACCGTAACATATTATTTGTACAATAACATTTACATTGATTGATTGAATCCAATATCCTGCAAAACCATCATCTAAAATATTTTAGACGATGTGTTTATGACTTTTTACAAAGAAGATAGTGGTTGTGGAATATCTCTGACATAAATCATTCAAACAAGCACGAACGGCGATTCGTGTACTCCAGGGCGTTATTTAAGGCATCACGAACCCCAGGATTCATTGGTAAAATTGCTGATTTTGCTACTTTGATGAAGACAAAATCCTGTATAATGTTCCTGTAGTCAGGATAGAGTTATTCCAAGTTTGAATTTTCGTTGAATATCCTCGTGCAGCTTCTATAACTTGACAAAGCTCCAAGGGTTCTATTAAATTCAGAGATTTTCTCATTGATCCTTGACTCAGCCCAGTATTCCCAAGGGTTGGAATTTCAGCAGAATTTTACCTCAAAAGCAATTCTTAACAACCACCTCCTTGTTCACATACTAATCGATTACGAAACGTTCTATTGTTTATTTCCATTACAGCAAAAGCGAAATAATAAGAAAACACAACTCGTGAAATGTAACAAAACCGAAACAAAATCTTGGAAACGCAAGGTACTCTAGCAAGAGAGATAAAAATGCTTTATTTAGAGGAGGAAAAAAACAATCAATAATTTTTAACTAAAACCATACGATTTACGAACTATACGCATAGCTAGTACTTGTGATTTAAAAATTGCTCAAAGTCATCGCATAAATACCGCCTGTCGGAGAAGCACACAACCGGCCATACATTTGGATGTAATAATTTCGAATAGGTTATCATGATAGATAATCATAATTTGATAGTAGGTTGGAGACTTGGAACTGGGGAAATAACAATTGGAAACACCGCCAACCATAAATTGTCTTACGAAGTCGAGTCTATAGCTATAAGGAGCTTAACAAAATTTGAGCTCAGACAAAATCAGGTCGTGTACACAGTACGCCTATTTGGCCAATCTGCAAATATAGACGCCCAGTCTATATTTGGAGATTGGCCATATAGGCGTACTGTTTACACGACCTGATTTGTTTAGAACCATTATATTTCATATTCACAGGACTTTCTTTCATCAATTGAGGGTTGCGAATTTCATATTTGACCATCCGAGGACGAACTCACCACATATCCTCAAGCGGGACGATGCCAAACCCACCCGATTCTGCAGTACGCATACCATTGACTATCCCATGGAAACGTAGGCAGTAGGCCTATATCCCCGTATGGTATGTCCGCAGACGCCTCCGGTTCAACGCCACACTGCCTATGGCCACACTTTGCCCTTCAAGGGCTCCTAAAGGGCTGTAATTTGTGGAGGGGGTAGATAAGGGCCTTCTTTATCAACGTAAACTTAAAATCAGGGTGATCGGACGATTAGGGTAGGTAGGGTGAGGGATTGAAGTTTGGGGATATGGCCATACCCCCAAACTTCAATTCCTCACCCTACCCACCCTGATTCTAAGTTTACGATGATAAAGGCTGGAAAATACGAACCGAATATGAATATTCAGGGAGGAGGCTTGGCGAAACCACATCAGCTACATCATCTATTCTTGATATTGCACTTACGTTTTTTCACGGGACTCTCGTGACGATCGACGACTGTGAGGGACGAACGTTGCTTGAGAAGATCTTGTGAAGTTGATTTGGCAATACCCAACTTCTCTGCATCATCACGCTGATTCATAGGGAGAAGCGCGGCGTAATATTTCAAAAGTTTTTTCTCTCGTTTTTGAGGGCCCGTACTGAAGCGTCGAAAGACAGAACAGAACTAACTGTTTGTGAACCACGTTTGCGAAGTTGTTATCATCCGACTCACATAAAACGTCAGTTGATAGGTTTCAAAACAACGTCGAGCTCGAAGTCCGCCAAAAAAACCTTCACTTCTGGCTGAAGTAACACGATGGTCGTTGTTAGAACGGTATAACCGACAAAACGATATATGCGGCGACCACTTACAAGCCTCGGAAACGCTTGTAAGCGTTTAACACGCACTGACACGTCCAGCGTTTATCTCTCTTTACCTTTGATTAAAAATCACAAAAAGTCGAAATTGGACGGAAGTCCATTGAGTAAACATTGTGCGGAGTCTGAAGTCGTAACCCCACCCCTGCGTTTTTAAGCCAGATCCATGGCAAAGGAGGTACCAGGGCAAAGGGGGTTGTTGGGCTCTCTTCCCCAATGAAGAGAGCCCAAAGGTACCAGGGTCATTGCGGGGATCACGATTCGACCAAGTCCCCGTCCAACAGCTTCACTATAAATATGAGTAACCCGACAGAACCAACGAGATCAAGATCCACCACTAATCCAGAATCCACAACGAATTATCTTCTCGGATACACATACATATCATCTAAAAGAGTGAATAGCCCAGTCAACGTAGACACAAAAATAAGTTAAACTGCAAATGCACATGTACCTATCTACGATTTTTGATGTATCTATTTTTCATTTTTTTGTAATTACGGGGACTTAGTACCTATGTACCTACATTTGCAACCGTGCTCACTTCCTGGTGCTTTGAAAACAGCAAAATTTGTGCACTAGTTTTAGTTTTTGACCAAAAAAGCAGTTACGCAACTCCTGGCAAAAAAACTTTATTTGACCTTTTTGTAAAGTACATAAAATTCCCTACAATTTCAGTGGTTGTAGAACTCCGTAAACCAAGTAGAAACCGAGGTTTCCAAAAAGTGCAAAATGTTACGGTCATTTTTCTAGTCACGTACCGGCCAAACTACTGGTCCTACAAAAAGGCCGTGGGAGAAAATTTCTGTGTATTAGATGTCTTCAGATGGTGTTTGTACACCGAATGGTTTCCTCAAAAACCAACGAGAAACCGGTATTCTGGACCCAACTGACTTGAAATGTCCACGGCGTCATAGAGAAGTTTTATACCATAGTAGTATGCTTGACTTTTAAAGAGCGTTAAATTCTGCGTCGATGGACCCCAGAAACATCAAATTCGGTCAAGCGGTTTGGCCACCACACGTGTTAAAAAATTGGCTAACCTAAAACAAGTAACATTACTTTTAGCCCACATTTATGAATTGTTAATCTAAACTCCCTTAGAATCCGTCCTATTGCGAAATTCTAGTTTTCTGGGCACATTTTTGCTGTCCAATCCAAATTTTCTTTTTTCCAACAAAAAGCTGGTTGAATTTACAATCAAACCCCATAAAAAAAAAATTTCGAATAAAACCCGGTCAACACGCTAAACGTGCATATTCGGCCAAATAAGACGATTTTGGCATGTTTAGTGGGCTGGCGTGGGTCTTTTCCGGGATCAAATAAAAATGTCATATAATATAATATGAAAAATTGTGTTTCACAACAGTAGGTACGAATTTGTTTCAGCGTGCCGGCATGGTAGAATGATCCGAGGTTCCTACAACTTTTACTTTCTTCCTGTTCTAATGGGTAAAGACTACTCGCTAACAGCTAGGTTATTTACAGTTGATTTGTAAAATTGTGAATTTCACTATCCTAGGAGGTGATTGGGTCAGTACAGGGGACTTGATTAAAAATTTGTTTGTTGTTCGAGTTATACTAGTATACAAGGTATGCAGGGCGCAGGAAGATTTGATGACAATCTAATACACTTCAATCTAAGACCAAAAATATGCTTCTACACCGAAGGTTATCTCAATATTGTTTTTTTTTTTTTTTTTTTTTTTTTTAATTACCGAAAACGTTTTAACAGTGTACTCATATTTCAGTGGAAATAGACGATTTTTTCAAATACTCTTGTTTCCACGATTTTGTCGCGAGGGATTTAGTTCGTATAAAATTTGCACTTATTGGAAAAAATAGCCTTTTTTGTAGAGCTCTACCTCGGTTTCTACTTAGCCTACTGAGTTCTACTACCACTGAAATTGTAGGAAATTTTATTTATATACTTTAAAATAGGAATAAATACATTTTTTCGCCATTAGTTGCGTAATTGCTTTTTTGGCCAAAAATTAAAACTAGTGCAGAAATTTCGGTGTTTTCCGAACACCAGGAAGTCAGCACACAGTTTTCAGGGTTGTAGATTTAGCTACATACTACACGCAGGGGTCCGAACGACACATACCAAAATCGTAGAACATGCACAATATGCAAAGTTTTATGTGGACTAGAACACTTCCAGTTGTTATCGTCAGATTAGTGTTCGGGAATGTCCGAATTGGAGGAATATTCCCTACCCCGTTCTATCTGTTTCAAGATATGACCAAACCCACTCCGATCGTGCCAAGAGACGTTTCCATGCAATGATAACTCGTTTCCATACCAACGGCATTAATCGGCGGTATCAGAGATCGCTGTAACAAATAAAAGTGATTGCTTGGTTTAAGGGGGAGGCGAGCCTCCATCAAATCGGATTTGATCCGTCACGTATTAACCTGAGGCCGACGGCGATGATTCTACCGCAACTTTAATTAGACCGATCGCGTTCCGCCATTATTGAAATTACCCTCCAATAAAGCGAATGGGAAGTTCCACAATCCGTAAAAAGATCCGCTTACCATCCTGGTGCGACGCTTGTTGCTTGAACAACGACCGCCGTCTCTGTGTGAAATTAATTTGTGTGTTCCCAAACAAAACTGATTGAATTGGAATCTCGGCTCTCGCTTTTTCACCACTACGACGAATTTTCATTAGATATGTTCGATATTAAAAAAAAATAAATTTAAAAAAATCAGGTTTTACGAAGAGTTTAAAAACAAGTATAATTTGGAATCCATTAATTCTTCAATATAAGGTAATAATTCTAAATAAGAAGACCATTCTAGTTCAAAATCTCAGTGACTAGTAATTTATTGAAATCAAAGAACTCAAACCAAAGAAATAAAGAACATCAGAGAATATGGGGAATTTATTGAAATCAAAGAACATCAGAGAAAACCACCACAGTCACGCAGCATGGCTATAAGCGAAATTTCGAAGAGCGATTTTGGGGGTTTTTTAAAAATGTTCTACTGGTTTTATAACAAATTTTGACAACTTTCTGCCAAGTACCTAACATCTCAGTTTATAAATTTTTCAACGCTGATCATGATGGTGATGTCAGAATTGCGATATTTATTAGATTAGAGCAGATGAAACGTGAAGAACATCTCAATTAACTACCACGTTTCTTCATCGTCAAAGTGCTCCAGTTCCAGAACGGAATAAGATATCGCAATTCTGACTTCACCGTCGTGATCAAAGTAAAAAACCTTTAAAATGAGGTGTCACTTGTCAGACTGTTTCATTTTGGAATTTATGGGTAATTCCCCCTCCCTAAAACTCCCAAAAACCCCCTTAGAGTGTCCCGAGTCTGGCCATCCACGAACTTAATCTTTCGATTGCCAAGATTGAATTAAACACTTTTAATAATGAAATAACCACTTTCCAAAATGATACACTTTTCAAAATGATTTAAACAATTTTCAAAATGCAATAAACACTTTCCAAAATGAAATAAACAATTTTCAAAATGAATTAAACGGTTACCAAATAACCAAATAACATGACTTCCCAATATTAATGAAAGGACTGTATTGCAGCTGCCGCTGGTGGGAGCAAGAACTGATTTTATATTGGAGATTTTGGAATTTTATTTTGGATTTACTGAGTTCAGCATTGGGGAATACGGTGGTAAATTCAAGTATCTAGCTCATCATCAAAATTTAATTTGTTCAACAATTTAATTCAACATTCAAAATTTAATAAATTCAACAATTTTACAGACAAGAAACCGGGTGAATATTGCATTTTGATCCAGTTCTGACCTATTTTGGTTTATTATCTTCGATAATGAACCATTGGAATCGCCCAAAGAAAAAATTTGTTGGTTTACGTTTCAAGATACGTAGATTCAGAAAATCGAATAAAAAAACTCTGCAAATTCTTGACACAACGGTTCATTATCTTCTTTGTACAGATCACCCTTCTGTCTAGATCACTAGGTCTAAATGTCTAGATCCTAAATGTTAGATTAATTATTATTGTCAATTATCACTAATTATTAACAATTTCATCAAGTACCTAGTGAAAATTATTATAATTTATTGTTAGGTATTAATAATTCGTATTCATTATTAGTAATAATAATTATTAATTATTATTAATTAATACGATATAATTCTGGGGTTTTTAAAACTACGTCGGTAATAATTTTTCTATAAAAGAAGTACCTACCAACAAACATTCGAAATTACCTTCATTTCCGTAGCACGAAACGCACCTCAGAACAACAAACTCGACATCACTTAAGCCATACGATGTTCCAAAGAGCTTGTTAGTATGAAAATGGACCTGTATTTCAACAATTTGATTCACGATCGTGTTGTGAGGCACAATCTTTGAGCCGTCATTGTGAACGAACGGCTGGACGTACACAGCTGCGGATGGTCTTAAAAAATTCTACGGAACAAACTCTATCTAAATATGAAATAAAAAACTCTGCAAATTCTTGACACAACGGTTTATTATCTTCCTTGTGCAGATCACCCTTCTGTCTATACCAGACTGTATTGCAAATCGGCACCATACCATATTCTCACCGTACTCATACCATACCATACGAATTTCTTTCCTATCATACCATACTGTATTATACCAAATCATACATACAATAATATACCATACCATACTCATACCATGTCATACAAACCGAGTGAATATTGAAATGTCATCCATTTCTGACCTATATTTAAAATTTCAAGTATCTAGCTCATCATCAAAATTTAATTTGTTTAAACAAATAGGTATTATTTAAACAATTTTACAGACAAGAAACCGAGTGAATCCAGTTCTGTGATCCAGTTCTGACCTATTTTTAAAATTTCAAGTCAATAGCTCATCATCAAAATTTAATTTGTATTATTACAAAAAGGTATTATTTAAACAATTTTACAGATGAGAAACCGAGTAAATATTGCAATGTGGTCTATCCCCGACTCACGGTTAAAATTTCTAGACTATAGTTTACCGGGAAGATGACAAAAGGTAGTTTTATTCTGGGCGTCTGAGGGTTGGGTCACATAACGGCCGTTTTCGACGCGGAAGATTAGTGTTTTTCCTAAACCTTTGAGCGCTCACTGTGAACGAACGGCTGGTCGCACAAAAATCCAATTGGTCTTAAAAGATTCGTAATTTTTCAGGTCATTCAAAAGTGAACTAAAAATTTGAGATATGAAATCGTCGAAATTTTAAATTTCGTTTTGAACCCCTTCCCCTTGACCTAGGGTTATGAAAAGTTTCGAGGATCATTGTGGGGCTGGTCCAAACCCAGAAACCAAATTTAGTAATTTTAGCTCAACGCTAACTGGGCAAAGTGCCACGGACGGCGTACGGCGGACGGACGGATTTTTTTTTATTCGATTTTCTGAATCTACGTATCTTGAAACGTAAACCAACAAATTTTGAGGGGGGGTTAAAAAATTTTTTTCTTTGGCCGATTCCAATGGTTCATTATCGAAGATAATAAACCAAAACATACCGTTCTATATGAATTTTTCGAGATATGAGATTTTCAAATTTTCAAAATTCGTTTTGAACCCGTTCCCCTCGACCTAGGGTTATGAAAAGTTTCGAGGACCATTGTGGGGTTGGTCGAAACCCATAAAAAAAATTTCGTAATTTTAACTCAACGCTAACTGGGCAAAGTGGCGCGGACGGCGTACGGCGGACGGACGGATTTTTGTTTTTTATTCGATTTTCTGAATCTACGTATCTTGAAACGTAAACCAAAATGGTTCATTATCGAAGATAATAAACCAAAATTTTAAATTGATCTTCAAAGAATGCGCTAACTCTCGAACCTCCAAAGAACGATGTATTTTAGCATTTTCCAGTAGATAGATATAGCCTTTGTCGTTCGCATTTTTTCGAAGCTCCTTAATTTCGGCAAATAACTGGGCGTTCGTTGTTCTTGTCGTAATTATTTTCTGATTAAAACTCATAACGTTGAGATTAAAACGTTGAGATTTTAACGACAAAATTGAAGAAACATTTCGTCTTCTTACTGTGGGAACTGAGACTTCGAGCAAGACGACAAGAGATTGTCGAGTTCACAGAGAAGGCCTTATTCTCCCCAATTGTTCAACTCGAAATTGTTTAAATCATTTTGAAAATTGTTTAATTCATTTTGGATAGTGTTTAATAATTAAACACTAAAATGAATTATTCATTTTAAATAGTGTTTAATTCATTTGGAAAAGTGTTTATTTCATTTTGAATAGTGTTTCATTCAATTTGAAAAAGCTATATATGTAAATATATTGTATAAAATGACCAAGCTAGTCTTTTTTCCGTGTTTATTTTCTCACGACGTTTCGGCAATGGAACAAAGCCCTATTCATGCGAGGTGACATGTAGAAGTGAAAAGTTTTTACATTAAACTGAAGAACTGAAGAGTTAAACTTAAACTGAAGAGTTCTTCAGTTTAATGTAAAAACTTTTCACTTCTACATGTAACCTCGCATGAATAGGGCTTTGTTCCATTGCCGAAACGTCGTGAGAAAATAAACACGGAAAAAAAGACTAGCTTGGTCATTTTATACAACCTGCTTCTTCACACTAGTCAATCCCATCAACACAATGTAAATATATATATAAATATAATAGAGTTCTTGATATCGACCGTAGATATTAGGTATATGATGAAGCGAAATTTGCTGCTGTTGTTATCGAGGTTCGGTCTGACCGAACCTCGATAACAACAGCAGCAAATTTCGCTTCAACATATATAAATATATGTACATGTGATTTTTGGTGTCTTTTGGCAGTGAATTCAGGATGGTCTGGAACGGATTTTGGTATGAAAATATTTCGGAAGTCAGTAAGTAAGTACCTTGTGTTCCAATGGGGTACTGATCTTCTCATTGCATTCAGGGGTTTGTATAGTGATCATGATCTTTTGTCATCCAATGTGCCCATAGAAATGTTACGAGTAAAAATGGGGTAGTGAAAACTTTGTAATGAGATAATAATTATCTAAAATATTTAATTTAATTATTAAAATAGGGTTTTAACTCAGAAACATTTGGTTCACGGAGGTTTGAACTGAACGAGGACTGGAAAGATACTGCCATGAGGGAGAGACTGCTTGCGTCGGCATTGAATAAATGGTTACGGAACCAAACTCAGGGATGAAATCAGAATTCAAATTGGAAATTTCCATAGTTCATACTCTACAAAAGTCGTAGAAATAGCGTATTTCCTGTGATAATTCGCTAACAAGAAGACTCACGAGATTTCTTTAGTTTTCTTCTTCGTCTTGAAAAAAGACTATAAAACTTACAACTCGAGTGAAGGGGTAAGGTGAAGGGGTAAGCGTTGAAAGGGAGATGTAAGGACGCTTGGCCCATCAATCTTTTTTACTTCCTCCCTCTTCAAACCAATTAATGATAACTTTTTCTGCAAAGAATCCCTCAATCAGAATGAGATAACTTTACGGGTTTTATTCTACCGTTCTATTGTTCATTTTTCAACCCCTTTTCAGCCCTCGTAACACAGGCCCATCACCAGGACTATTTCTCCGGTTTTTCTCGTCCAGGATCTTCTCCCCTCTCAGGAAACTTCCAAAGACAACTACCCATTGTAGTGGGTTCAATCGTCTTAGTCTACAATTTTTTAAAGAGCTTAAAAATACTTTCAGGACACCCAGAATCAAACCATAGATTATAAGTATTATCCAATAGGTACCCAGTGTTGAGAGAAGTTGAGAAAATAATGCCTGGAAATGCATCTGGTAACAGCCAACTTATTTTGCATCCTCTCTCTTTACCTCTCCTCAATATAACAAGGTGTGCAGAGATCCCTATCTGGTAACTCTTGTTATATAGCGCCTTTTCCTACGATCTGGAGTGCGGAGGTGACCACCTTCGGTAACACAGATCAATCTTTTCACCATCTTCTCATTACCTTCTTCCTTTATGTAACATGGTATGCAGATATACATATCTGGTAACACTTGATACGAGTACATGTAACCTTTACCTAAGATCTGGAGTGTGGAACCCAATACTTTCGGTAACACAGATCTTCCCTCATGCTATCTCAAAACCTTCCTCCAATTCACTGAACCAAAAATTTAGCTATTACCTTCCTCCTTAGAAGGAAGAGTTTAAATAGTGAGGTGCCATATTGCATCACAGAAACTGGTCCTCACAATGACATTTTGAGAGGACCCAGTAATCACTGGATTGCCCATAAGACTTTCATAGTCTGCGCATAACGTGTCTTTCGTAATCGGCCGGAATACTTGTGCTTGGATTACAAAGCGCCTTCACGGTTCTGACCGGTGAGCTCCAAATACCCGAGTATTTTCTACCCCCAAGTGGGGTATGATGGTTGATGCAGGAAGATATTGGCTGTAACCGAAGTTCTGCCCATAGTTTCTGAGCGGCCTGAGTTCTTTGATCTTTCATCGTAGCCATAGGGTAATCTGATTTCCTCATAAATCCTTTTCGCCATCTCACAGCGTCCCCGTTGAAAATCCGCTTCTTTCTTTTCAGAGGCCATGCGAAACTACGGACGTCCCTGTGAAAACTCGATCATCAAGTCCTTCGCGAGAGTGATCAAGTCGAATACATTCGCTCTGCTGTTAAGTCGCAAAAAAATGAATTTGCCTTCGACTCCCGTAACTCTGCTCGGAGGGTTGAACGTATCAAAGGGAAAAGCTGAGATGAGTCAGAACCGGCAGACCTGTAAATGTGCGGACCATACTTGTGTGTATCGCTGGAAACCTGATGCGAAGGGCGTAAGAGATACATATAAAGGCCTCTTTTCCCAGGGAGGTGGCGGGTTAGTCTAGATGCATAGCTCGTCGCCGAATCTCTCTTCAATAGAATCCAAAAGGTGAACGTCACACTTGCCTTCGTTCTTCACGTCATGTCTGGTTTGCTCAGGGAAATACGTGTGGGAATATTTTCTATACACCCACCGAAATTCATCGAATTATCACACCGCGAAAGTTAATTTCTAATAAACTGGTATCAAAAAGACCTTCTAATTGGCTGCACTGGCAGGATGTGTTACTGTTGCTGCACAGCTAGTGGTTTAATAATATCGTAAAACGAAAATAGTATTATTTTTTTGTTACTGATTTAACTGGTTAAAGATGATTTAACCACGGAAACCGGTCAAACGTATTTTAGTGGAAATGAAGAATTTGTTGAACTGTTCATGTTTGTTACTGATGATGACCTAATCGTCGAAATCGATTTAACAATTGTACTCATTGTTTTTCGTGGAAATAGACTCTCTCATTCTATACCTCCGTTTTTTATTGAAATGGGTTTCCACAACCTCGTCGCGAGTGATCTAATTCGTATTGTTATATTTGCTCGAGTATATTTTCTCTTTGACATGGGTTTCCTCGATTTGATAATCAGTTGAATTGAAAGGGAAGTTGAAAAGCTGCAGTTGACAACGAGAAACTAGTTTGTAAGTATAACTTTATGTCAACGCATGTAAATTAATCACATGAACAAATTACCCATCAACTAGAACACGTGTAAAGTAAACACGTACCATATTGTAGAGAAAAGGAGTCGTATATGAGGTTAAATTAATGAATTCTCGCTAGGACAGTGATTATCGCCCACGTCCTCTGATTTATAGTTGAGTACAGTACATTCCAGTTTATAACGGGAAACCTAGAGGCGGCAGACGTCGATTGGTACATTGAATTGTTCAGACCAGTTCAGCATAAACAGATTAGCCTGCGGAAACTGAGTGATTCACACGTTTATATTTCCTCTCAATTAAGAGTATAATGAAACGCAATTGCAAAAGGATAGCAATTTCAACGTTAAACTAATCAACCTGAGAATGCAGGAAATGGCTTTATGGGGTGCTGTGCTATTGAAATTACAATTGATTTGAGATAATCTCGAACCATCAGCGATGTTATTCATGAAGTACCATTAGAATTTTAGAATTATGCCACTATGTTATTCATGAATAGACCATATTATTGTACATACGTGGGACTTTGAGTAACTTGTACCTCATTTACTACGGAATATTGTAAAACTGATTCAAAAACTGTAAAAAGTCGGTCAAGTAAAGATAGTCTACCTCAAAATTAGCCCAGATTTCGAGGAAATTCAAGAGGGGAGGTGGTATACAGAGAAACGTTCATCGATAAATGCCAGATGTGTGGTGAACAGGCTAATAAAACCCCCAGAACTTATGATTCCACCTCAAATACTAACTTGAACGTGTACATTATGGGATTCCATTTCAAAGTGGACCGACCGAACTGAAATCCAGACTTAAAGTGGTGTTTCAGAGTGAGAACGTCTCATATTTCGAGTACAATCCATTGGGTAGCCGGGAGTTTGGATAATTTTTATCAGAAAATGGAACGACATTAATCGCAAGTCATTCACAAGCCGAATTGGGAGGAAAATTATCCAAAACCGTTCTCCATTCGACTCCCTATTATTCCAGTAAAGAAATACTATAATCCCACTCGTAGACCGTTCTTCTACAAAGTAACAGTTCAATAGAACCTCAAAAATAATCGATCCGAAAAAGTATATGAGCACCGACGTGATCTCAAAATGATCAAAAAATGGACGAAAACGAACTACAAAATTGAAACAAGACACATTAAGTCAGAAAATCCAATACCACTATAAATAAATATAAAAAATCCACAGTCATGCAGCATGGCTATATGAGCAAATTTTCGAAAAAATGATTGATTTTATGTAAAATGTCTCCATTTTACTGGTTTTACAATAAATTTTGTCTCGATGTTTTGCCGTGTAACACTTCAGTTTATAGATTTTTCAACGCTGAACACGATGGTGAAGTTAGAATTGCGATATCTCATTCAGTTATCGAGTTACAGCAGATTGAACCGTGAAGAACATCTCAAGTAACTACCACATTTCTTCACCGTCAAAGTGCTCCAGTTTGAGAACGGAATGAGATATCGCCATTCTGTCTTCACCATCGCGTTTGACACCTGTCACTCGACGGACTGTTTCATTTTTTTTTTTTTTTTTTTGTGGAATTTATGGGTAATTTGTCCCCCCCCCCTTAAAACTCTCAAAATCCCCCTTTAGAGTGGCCCGATTCTGCCCACCAAAATCGTTTGCCAAGAACGATTTTTGGTGCAAATTTGAACTTTTTACCTCTATTCTATCGAGAGTTATCGTCTGGAATGACACATAGGTACATGAATACGAGTACCTATATATACATTTGATTTGTGGTGTCTTTTGACAGTGAATTCAGGATGGTGTGAAACGGACTTTTGTATGAAAGCTCCTTCGAATCCTTTTCTTTGAATGACCAAAAAAGCAGATTGGCGCTGTTGGCGTGGTGTTAACGATATTACAAATAGAGACATCTGTTGTCAAAACAACGCGGTAAAGGTAAGAAGTTAACGGTTCAATTCATTTCTGACATCCAGGAAGGCTATTAAAGGAGTCGTACTACTCAACTGCGGATAGCGAAATAGGGAACGTTTGTGATTCTGGGTTTCTCATTTCAGCATAAGCGAGATGTAGGACCAGTTTCGCAACCCTCGCATCCTCCATCACAATAGAAACAGCTTTTTGGGTCTGAGAGAAAACAGGTAGATCATTAGGGAGATCAAACACCTGAAAAGCTCTCGAGCTGTATTAATCAAGTAGTTGCTAACTCGTCCGCTCGTGGCGCTGTTCTCATTGATCTCGCTCTATTGTCCCCAGTCCCTCTGAACAATGACATTCCCAGGGCTGGGGCCCTCGGCTCAGAGGAATCTTCTCCCTTATCCCCAATTTCATCCTCTGTAACTCTCATCGAAGTAACAACACTGTTTCTATGGACGGGTTTCACCTTACACGTGTCCAGCTCAACAGTAACTGACGGTGGAAATATCTAATTCTGATCAATGCTGCCAACCCACATAACTCATTCAACTGTCACAAATACCTACGTGCACACGTACTTATGAGGTCATGCGACTAACAGGACAAATCGATGTGCCAGCAGACCAGTTTTTTTTTTTTTGTTTTTTTTTTTTTTTTTCAAGAGACCATTACATTAAATGTAATGTATTACAAATTTTGTAATATTCCTCTATGGGATGATTTACAGCTCTTAAAATAAAAGTTCAGGTGGACAGCCAAACATGGTGGCTGCACATATACTCGGCATTGTGTTATATTGTGAATTGACGAATAACTGAAACTAAGGAAATGTGCCAAACATGAGATTAACTAAATTATAAGTAATTTTTACTGAGTTCAACAGAACAGGTACAGATGAAAACTACATGACGTATAAACAATATCTATCAACTGCCGAAAAAACGATTTTTTCCTCAACTTTTAATCATCTTCTGAACAAATCACCCTTCTGTCTATATCACTATTTTAGCTTCGTGGGCATTCAGAACGTTCCAAACGGTTCTGCGCAAGCGTGGTTGAGTTTGGTCGTTCGCAGTGCGCGTTCTGACAGTTCCGGAACTACGAGAACTCCGAGTTCGGCGTTCGCAGTGGCACGCGAACGCAATTCCGAACGGTTCTGTCAGTCCCCAAATTTTTCCCAAACTCACAGAACTAGAACGCAAGCGCATGCGCAATTCACGACTTTTTCAGAGCTTGTGGAGTAAACAATAACAAACTTGCTTTGGTTGCCGTGCGTTCAATTTATTTGCTTACCGTTGAATTTATTCAATTTGCTTATTATTCTTATTCATTCCAGTTGAATTGTAAACTAAATCGAATTGTCAACCACTACCAACGATAGATCGGAAAGCGATAGTTTCGACGACGGTGGTGAAATGGTGTGGTTTGTAGGCGATGAGGACGAGATCGAAGTGTTGTTCGACAACGAAGAGTTGTGCAACTGTTCAGAATTTTTTGATTTTTGTGAGAGGTAAAGAGAAAGCTCGAGTATGACCGTTCTTAACAATAAGGCTTAGAAACCCCCAAAAATTGAATCAAATGCATTTTAATCAGAGATGTTTCGACGGATTTTCCATCCCTTTCCTAGTCCACCTTTTTATACATTTGAATAAGGATTTTTAACGATGAAAACTGCAATGATTCAATCAAAACGGAATTAAAAACCCGTCTTTTTCATGCAGCCAAACAAATCTAAACAGCTACGGGTTTCACGGTGTCTGAACTCGTGAGAAACATCATTTTAAACTCAGGTAAATAAAAACGGCAATTTTCTCCTTGTTTCAACTATATCAACTATGTCTTGGCAATCGAAAGGCTAAGTTCGTAGATTGGCAGAATCGGGCCACTCTAAGGGGGGATTTTGGGAAGTTTTAGGGGGGAATAATTACCCATAAATTCCAAAATGAAGAAGTCCGACAAATGACACCTCATTTTCAAGGGATTTTTTTCACGCTGAATACGATGGTTAAGTCAGACTTGCAGTATCTTATTGTGTTCTTGTAACGTGATTGTAACTTGAGATGTTCTTCACGGTTCATCTGCTCTAATCTGATAACGGTATGGGATATTGTAATTCTGATTTCACCATCGTGTCACGCAGAATGGCAATAAGAGCGAATTTTTGAAGAAATGAAGACCGAATTTTATAATTTTTGGTGTCTTTTGGCAGTGAATTCAGGAAGGTGTGAAACGGATTGTGGTGTGAGAAATTTTCGAAAATTCGAGTTATAAAAATTTTGGACCGTTAACAATATCTTCAGTCACTTCGAAAATTCGCTAAAAACCGAAATCCAATTCACTATCAACTCCAAATCCAATTCACTATTAACTCAACTCCGAAATCCAATTCACTATTAACTCCTCTTCACAGAGAAACGTTTTGTGGGGAAAAATAGACAAATTCGTAATGGCAACTGTGTGCCCCCAGCGTCTGGTGTTTTAATATCCGGTTATAAATAACTCCGGTTTGATAGCAATATTTAAAAAAAAAAATTCTCATCGAACAATTTGTCATTTCGAGGATATACGTCTTAGTAGTATCCGAAATATTAACGGAATACGAGCGAGAGATGTGGAGCGATCCCTAGCACCTGATGTTTTCCACTAATTGGAGAAAATATGAGAGTGAAGATAAAATTGTATTCTTCGTTGGAATGTCGAGATTGGTGCATTTTTAGGAGATTTGCCAGGCTCTAAAGATTCTTTTTAAAATACCAAACATTTTTTGAGGGTTTTGTTGAGGTATTATCACGTTAACGAGTAAAATGCCGGTATTTTCACGAAAATATATTTAATTCTCTGCGGGATTAAGAGGTGAAACAGCCCTGTTCGTCGTTTGACGTCTAGTTTGACCGAATCGTTACTTTTGGACTCCGTCCAGTACTTCTGGAAGACAGCATTTTTGCGATGTTAGAACTCACTAGAACTCACAACTAACTTTCAAATTTAAAGGGAAAAAACTCCAAGTCCAAGTCCAAAAATAGTGGTGAATAGAGGAGAAACCCAATGTGATGTGATCGGAATGGATTTTAGCGAATTTTCGAAGAAACGAAGCTATTATACTCGGTCCAAAAGTTTTAAAACTCGAATTTCCAAAAACTTTTTGTACCAAAATCCGTTTTAGACTAATCCACTAAAATACTGTTGACTCGTCTGATACTTGAGTCACTGACAGTCGTATCTAACTTTAATTTTAACGGAAATTTGCAAAGTAAAATATTGGAAAATTCTGAAAAATTCAATTTATCCGTGCGCCCTCAACTTCCTGTACTACGAGTATTTTTCTCACAGTACCTACTCATTTTTCACCGTAAAACAATTTACTCGACCTCGCGAATCCTCTCATCTCAAATTTAGAAATCACTAAAAATCGCCACTTTCATTGCCAATCCACTTAAATACTGTTATGACATTTAACTCGTCTGATACTTGAGTCACTGACAGTCGTATGCAACGTTAATTCCAACGAAAATTTTGAAAGTTAACTAGAAAACTTTCCAAAATAGTGGTAAATAGAGGAGAAAACCAATGTTATGTGAACAAAAGTATCGGGTAAAAGTTTTCCTTGCGACCTCAAATTCCTGCATTACGAGTATTTTTCGCAATGATCTCATGTTTCGCCGTGAAATGATTTACTCGGCCTCGTGAAAGTCATATTTAGAAATCACTCAAAATCACCAATTTCATAACAAATTCACTAAAATACTATTTTGGTAGTTGAGTCGTCCGGTATTTGAGTCGCTGATGGTCGTATCTAACGTTAATGTAAACGGACATTTTCAAAGTTAAATAGAAAACTTTCAAAAATAGTGGTCAATTGAGGGGAAAACAAATGTCATGTGAACAACATAAACCAAATATCGGGTTGAATTGTTCCATTGGGACCGAGTTTGGCGTGCTACCTCGAATTTTTGTATATTTCGTACTTACAATGATTTGCTATGAGACGATTTACATTCCTCTCAACTCAAATTTAGAAATGAAATGAAAATTCACCAATTTCATTTCAAGTCCGCTAAAATACTGCTCCGACAGTTGACTCGAGTTTTCTATTCGGCTTTTACAATTTCCGATAAAATTAACGTTAAATACGGCCGTCAGTGACGATCGTCTGATACTTGAGTCACTGACGGCCGTATTTAACGTTAATTTTATCGGAAATTGTAAAAGCCGAATAGAAAACTTTCGAAAATAGTGGTAAGAAGAGGAGAAAACAAATGTCGTGTGAACAAAAATATCGAGTTAAATTTTTCCATGTGACCTCAAATTCCTCTCTTACGAGTATTTTTCACGCTGTATACCTACAAGTTTCACCCCAAAATAATTTACTCGACCTTGTGAATCCTCTCACCTCAAATTTAGAAATCACTAAAAATCACCAATTTCATTACCAAGCCACTAAAATACTGTTTTGACAGTTGAATCGTCTGACTGTCGTACCTAACGTTAATTTTAACGGAAATATTCAAAGTTAAATAGAAAACTTTCTATAATAATGGTAAATAGAGGGGAAAACAAATGTCATGTCAACAACATAAACCAAAAATTGGGTTGGATTGTTCCATTGGGGCCAAGTTTGGTGTGCTTTTTCTATTTTTGGTAAATTTTTGTATATTTTGTTCCTACAATGATTTGCTATGAGATGATTTACCTTCCTAGAAATCGCTAAAAATCACCTATTTCATTTCAAATCCACTAAAATACTGTCTTGACATTTGACTCGTCAGATACGAGCACTTATGTGAGGGACGTTAGCGAATCATCAAAACCGTTCAGAAACAAGGGCGGAAGTGGACTAAGGGATCAAATTGTTCCACCAGAGGCCCATCCAGTGCTGATATGATCCCTAGCAGTGAATTAATTTATTCAACAGTATGTTTCGATTAAGGAGGTAACTTTGATGATTGCTACTCGAATGTTGTTGATGTTGAATTATTACGAATTTTGGCGCAGTTGGAATGATTATTTTATTATTTTAAAACGTTTTATTTGTTTATGTCACACGGTGTTTTTAATTCGTTTATTTATTTTTTTTTTTTAAATATATTTTTTCGTATTGTAAATAAACCAAAAATTGACCTGTTTGTTTTGGGAGAGCGAGGACGAAGATGAGGGAAGACAGAGCTGCGGAGAAGAAAAGCGGCAGGCGATTCATCGGGAGGCCGCCGGTGGCGGTTGACGGAAGACGGCGGCGGTTGAAAACAATCACTCGCGGAGGATCGCAACGTGCGGAAAAAGATCGCGGAAGGCGGCAAGCGGGTTCGCTCCCCTTAACAACACCGGCAACACACTGTCGCACACTGGCCGCCTCATGCCGCCGCCGCCGCCGCCCCCGTCGTCTCCCCCTCGCCCTCGTTGCTCCTAAGAAGGCGAAGGTTGGCGCCTGCGCTCCCCCCTTCCCCTCCACCCCTGCCGCCCCCCGAACCTCCGAACATCGCTACCCAATCGCCTCCACCCCCCGCCAGCACTAACTACACAAATTCATATTTTTTAACCCCCTCCCCGCCGCACATACACCACACACTGCCCGATCGCCCGCCAAAAATCAAAAAGTCCACAGTCATGCAGCATGGCTATCAGAGAGAACTTTTGAAGAAATAACTGGTTTTATGAAAAATGTCTCTATTTCACGAGTTTTATTACAAACTTAGGTTTATTATCTACGATAATGAACCATTGGAATCGCCCAAAGAAAAAATTTTGTTGGTTTACGTTTCAAGATACGTAGATTCAGAAAATCGAATTAAAAAAAATCCGTCCGTCCGGCGTCCGCGGCACTTTAAGCATTGAGCTAAAATTTCGAAATTTTTGTTACGGGTTCTGACCAACCCCACAATGATCCTCGAAACTTTTCATAACCCTAGGTGAACATGTTTAAAATTTCAAAACTCGAAAAATTCCCATCAAACGGTATGTATTTTATTTCATATTTAGATAGAGTTTATTTTTTAGAATTTTTTAAGACCATCCACAGCTTTGTACGACCAGCCGTTCGTTCACTATGATGGCTTGAAGTTGGAGCAGATCGAAAATCGTCAACATGAGAGTGAATCGAAAGGCAGCCTGTCGGGTCCATTTTCAAACTGGCCCAGCTGATTCAAACATCACATGGTTTTCAAATATCAAGTTAATAAATAATATTTAATAATAATTATTAAAAATGAAGCATAAAAATTATTAATAACCAACAATGAATATTAACAATTTACATTACTTGATAATAATTATTAATATTTGATGATAATTCATAATAATAATTAATCTATCATTCAGTAATCTAGACAGAAGGGTGATCTGTACAAAGAAGATAATAAACCGTTGTGTCAAGAATTTGCAGGCTTTGACTTCTTATCTTGCCGTTCAGTTTACAGTTTTTTATGTAACAAGAGTCAAACTGGTGAAAATACCATTATATCTACAAATCAGATATTAGGGTTAATTAATACATATACAGGTATTCATAAATTTGTAAATCTGTTGGAATGAATTTATAATTGTATTATAACGTCACTCGTGTACTTCGAGAGACTGCTACCTGCTTAAGCCACTAGACCCGACATAATTATGTCTTAATTGATTAAAACTTAAGTTTTGCTGTCAGTTTTCTGAGCCAATACAACAATTGTCATGGTAAAGCACATTGGCTCGCTGCTAAAATAGTACTGAGATACCTAAAAGGTACTAAAAACTTAGCTCTAACATTTTCAAAAACTGGAAAAGCACTATTTGGTTGTGCTGATGCAAGTTGGGGATCTGCTGAAGATAGAAGACCATATACAGGCTACTGTTTTATCTATGGTGGCATGCTCATCAGCTGGGAAGCTCGCAAACAGCGCACCGTGGCCATCTCCACCCAAGAAGCCGAATATAACATATTATGTCTCTTACAGAAGGTAATATGTCTATAACATATTATATCTTCAACGATAATACCGCCGCGTAAGAGCTCACCAAAAATCCAATCATCAGCTCACGTTCAAAGCATATAAGCATTAAAGAACACTTCATCAGATAAAAAGTGCAAAATGGTGATATTGAGGTAATCTACAAGCCCTCAGATAC
Organism: Stenodema calcarata; assembly: GCA_963920205.1. Lineage (NCBI taxonomy): Eukaryota > Metazoa > Arthropoda > Insecta > Hemiptera > Miridae > Stenodema > Stenodema calcarata. Next base: position 48,762,403 of record OY986048.1, on the reverse strand, counting down.
ATTGGAAGCTGATGTATTCACAAAGCCCTTTGCTGACCCAAATTTGACACGTTCAAGAACGTTCTAGGACTCTCGACAGTATAATGAGCGAGAGGGAGTGTTGGAATGAATTTATAATAATTATAATAATTGTATTGTAACGTCACTCGTACCTATACTTCAAGAGACTGCTACCTAACTAGTGTTTCTTGAACACTTCAGTTCTTGAGTGTAACCAACCATGACACGTTGTTATGGTTGACATAATTGACACAATTGTCTATTCGTTCAATAAAATAGTTTTGCCTATTATTTTGTCAATTATACACTTGATCCTAAAAAATCGTTTAGAGCTATGAGGTGACACAAATTGTAGGGGAGAGCTACTAAAGAGTTTAAATTGGAGAAAAGTTCCGATCTTTCCCGTTCGTACGCACTACATAACAGAATGATGTGGTCGATGGTTTCTTCTTCCTCACAGTTGTTACAAGTGGGAGTTCGTCGCCTTCCTATCCCACAGAGATAGAGATTTGTTACAGCGTGGCCATTGCGTAATCTCCATGGCACTGAAACCATGGCAAACCCTGGATCAGGGGAAACCGTGATCGATATCCCCGATCAGATGGGTTACCGTCCGGTCTGCTCCTTATCAACCATTCCCAAACTTCTGGAGAAGCTGGTTGTGGCTCAACTCTCGCCAATTTTCAACCCATCCCGAGCCCCAGAGCAGCACGGCTTCGTTAGGGGGCGCTCTACGGTGACTAATCTGGCAACTTTTCAGGACTATACACTTTGTGCTGTTGGGGAGGGTTATCAGGTGGACCTTGTGTCGACCGATTCGATAGGCTGCCTCACAGCGTGATCCTTGAGGTGCTCTCATCGCTTGGGGTCTTTGGTCCGCTTCACGCATGGATTGTCAGCTACCTCACTGCCAGACAGCTCTCAGTGCGCATCAATGGTGTAGTTTCCCGGTCGTTCCCCGCCACTTCTGGAGTTCCTCAAGGCTCCCATCTTGGTCCCCTTCTCTTCAACCTGGTGATTAACGGAGTCATTTCCTCCTTCACCACACTGAGCTTTTGATCTATGCTGACGATCTGAAGCTCTTCATCACGGTCCCTCAGACTGTTTTCTACTTCAACAGAACCTAGATGCCCTCTCTCAATGGTGCGACCATAATGGTCTAACCCTGAACCCGTCCAAATGTGCTGCTGTCTCCTTCTACCGCTCCCACTCACCAGTTGTCCACCCTTACTCAGTCGGCGGCGTGGCTCTTCCCCGTAGGGATGGAATTGCGGACCTTGGCGCGCACCTGGAGAGCACTAGAGAGTTCTCTCACGCACCAGCCCTAGTGACACTTTATAAGACTCTCGTGCAGCCAATTCTGGAGTAGGTACGCGTCCGTTATCTGGAGCCCTCACTACAAGTGTCACATCGTGCAGATTGAGCGGGTCTTCAGAGCTTTCCTCCGATACCTGGCTTAAAAGCTCTCCATTCCCCGCGAAGATCTGGACTACGACGTGCTCGCCCGCCGCTTCAACCTGTTGTCTCCTCGTGACCGTCATGTAGTATAGTATGTAGATTTGCCATCCCCTTTAGGGATGTATAAAAAGTATCGATACTTTTTGATACCTACTTTTATTTATGCAATGTATCGGGATACTTTTCCTTTTTTCGCGGTATCGTCACCGATACTTTTTTCAAGGATCTTTTCTTACTTCCAAGGTTCACAGAAGACTACAAAGCCTGATCGCTACCATGCCTGAAGTCCCACCATTTGTCAACAACCTTGACATAAAAATGGAGATGATCACTCATTTAACTGATACTGTCCGGCATCTAGTAGGACTGGAAACGTGAAACAACTTAACTGTGCACTTATGTCAGGCATGGGTGCGGCCAGGACAAAAGGAAATTTTGTGGCATTTCCACCGGTGTAATCAGATTTGAATTTTCTTGTAAATTAAGGGGGTTTTGGGCCATTTTAGTGTGATAAAGTCGGATACACGAAAAAATCTTAAAATTGAAGAAACTCCATTAAATGGAGTTTTTTCAATTTTAAGATTTTTTAATAAACCAAAAGTTTTTTGGTTTATTATCTTCGATAATGAACCATTGGAATCGCCCAAAGAACTAGTACGTCAGAGCCTATGCCGTAAGAGCCTATGACGTCAGAGGGCTGGCAGGAGGCCAACTAGTACGTAAGAGCCTATGACGTCAGAAAGCTGGCAGGAGACCAACTAGTACGTCAGAGCCTATGTTGTAAGAGCCTATGACGTCAGAGGGCTGGCAGGAGGCTAACTAGTACGTCAGAGCCTATGCTGTAAGAGCCTATGACGTCAGAGGGTTGGCAGGAGGCTAACTAGTACGTAAGAGCCTATGACGTCAGACGGCTGGCAGGAGGCCAACTAGTATGTCAGAGCCTATGCCGTAAGAGCTTATGACGTCAGAGGGCTGGCAGGAGGCTAACTAGTACGTCAGAGCCTATGACGTACGAGCGTATGACGTCAGACGGCTGGCAGGAGGCCAACTAGTAGAATGGTGACACAAATTGAAATTCCATATCAAGTAACGTGTGTTTATTTCTTTGTGTTACAGCTCTGAAGACTAAACTGAACCGAAGGTAATGGGACTCCCCTCTTCGACCATATTTATCAGAAACAGACTGAGTTATGAATTAAAGAATATTAAAGCTATTTTTGTTCCAGCGCATTTCTTGGGTTCGCTATTTGATGTTCTGTACTCTTGACCTTTCATTATTATTCTATTTTCCTTAGAAAGCGAGTTTAAGAAAACATTTCAAATTGGAACTCACCATGATTTTTTATGTGAATCTCGTATCCAAAAGCAGAATTTTGTTTAAACTAAATGCTTGCCTACGAGTCTGCAACACATTGGGACATTTTATGTCTTTGCAGAAACTCATATGAAGCTTGCATTCGTGTTGACAATATAAATTATTGAGAATGATCACCTGTGTGTAAACAATTATTTAAACAATCACGCTCATACCGCAGCTTGTCGGTATGAGCACTCCGCAGTGGTTAACGTAATATGGTTAGGTAAATCGAGAGCTATGCAACGAGTGGTGAACGATTTTTGTACGATGATAACTGGCGAAGATAAAGTTCCGTAGCAACGAATCGGTTTTTTGTGACGATTTCGTGTGACGCTTTTTGTGTAACGTTTTTCGAGTTATGTGCCAGAGTAAAGACATAAAATGTCAATAAACACGGCCTCATGGATTGTGTTGTTTCGCGCCTTCCCCTTCCAGTGTTCCAGTTCCACCATAGAATTATAAAATAACTGATAGGTACCTACTCCACTTTAGTGCGTTCGCGTTGTTTGAGATTGAGAAATTCCTATTCAATACATACTTTGAGCAGTTTTTTGCATTGTTTGTCGGCTATTACTTACTTGGTAGGTAGGTGCAATATCAATGTCAAAAATCTCGGTTTGGGATTTCTTCAAAAAACAATCTAACGTTTTAGCTTAGTGCAACTTGCTCGAAGTGACTCCTACCAAAAAGTGCGACCTACCTAATAAATGTCCTTAAATTTAAATTGTTCAAGTATTTTTCAAATAATTTTTTTTAAATTAGTACCTACCTAAGTAAAAAATTTGGAACTTTTCTAATTTTGAGTTTGTAAAAAGTATCGATACTTGAATGTATCGATACTTTTTCAAAGTATCAGCATGATATTTTTCGATACTTTTTAGAAATATCGATACGATATTTATCGATACATTTCAAAGTATCATACATCCCTAATCCCCTTCCCTTCTACAAACTATTTATACCACCGTCCATTGTGACGTATTCCTAGCCAAGTAAACCTCCTCTCCACGTCTCTCCCTCATATTGACATTCTTTCCTCGCCCCTCTCTTCTGTACGAACTCTACTCTTCTGTCATCTCTGCTCGGCACATCTCGACGACCCCAGTGACTAGTGTGTGTCGGGAGTATCCCTGTGCCTATCTCTGAAATTACCTATCTTTGTATTATATTACTTCTATCCATTCTGTAATTGGGCTCGCCCCGTATTCTCCAAATAAACAAATCAACCCTGAAAACGACGGTGGAGTCAGAATTACGATACAGTGGAAGTTGCTTATAGTGATCGCATCAGGACTGACCAGAACTGATCACTGATCAAGAGAACTGATCAAGCGGCCAATCTCTATCGGCGACCAGTGGGAAGAAATCAATCTTCCAAAATATGTACCTACCTACATAATTTTTGTATTTTTTAAATTTATTTATTTACTTATTTCCATCCAGAAATTACAGAAAAATGTATAATTGGTTAACATAATAGACACACTTTCAAAAATATTAATGCTCCAATTATACCTATTATATGAATATATATACCTATTTATAAACACATCACAACTACCGACATAAATAATGTATAACACTTCTCGTTTGATAGGTATACATAAGATGCTGGAAATTAATTCTCCATATGGGCACCAGCCCATGGTGGAGAATGAGTATAAAAGTATAACGTATGAAAAATTAATTAGTTTCTACCCTGGCGCTCATTTACCGCCCATAAATGCTTTAACGTTCTCTTTTTTTATGTTTTATATTTATTTTAACTTAACTTCAATAATTTCAATTTGTTACTTTTATTTTATTCAACTGTCTGTTAGCACACCGCTCAAAACAGCATTCATAAAATATCTCCTAAGTTCCATTTTCACTTTATTTGGAGATTCTTTCAAGATTCGGAGTAGGCTGGTCCTGTTTTGTTTTGGCAAATTATTAAAAAATAAAACACGCTGGTACGTGAAAAAATTGCGCGGCTGAAAAGGGTGTTGGCAAAACCTGCTGGGTATAAGCATATAGTTTTGACTTGAATAGCTGTTGAACAGCACTCCTGTTGTATAAATTATTAAATTTAATTAGTAGTTTAGATTTTTTGAAGAGCGGTGCAGTGCGCTCCCTCCATCCCACTTTGGCTATGGCACGAATAAACATTTTCTGAGTAACTTCCACTCTTTTGATGACTGTTGAATAAGCACCACCCCATATTGCAACAGGATCGACTGAACGAGAGCACAATAGACCTGTCTCATAATGGTAGATGATACAATTCTTCTCAACAAAGAAAACACGTACATACAGTGGCGGATCTAGGGGGGGGGGGGGGCTACGAGGGCTATAGCCACCCCCCCCCCCCCCCTTGGGTCAACTTGCACTGGATAAGACGGGAAATTTCTGAGAATATAAAAATGTACTATACAAAAATACTAGTTTTTTGCACATTTAACACGGTCATTCCTCAACAAAAATGGGCAAGAGAATCCCTTCTTCGCAACCATTCCACAAACAAGTAATAATTCCACGTTGCTAACTGCAGGTGTGGAAATTCAAGCTGCAGCAGACGTTGAAAGCTATAAAACATAGTCTTATTCCCAAACTATTTTTATCGTAGAGCAAATCGAAAAAAAAAACATTCAATTTAGCATTAAATCCTCTGCTGAATGTTATCTAACATAAAAAAAGATAAATTATTGAATGCAGCCACATGTTCGCTTCAGTATTAATTCACTCGCCAGCATCATGGTGAGTGAATGAAAGGTGAGTGAATGAAGAAAACATGATCAATTTTTTTTTCTCGGATTGGTCATGATTTTATCGAGAAAGGAAAGGGTGGCGTATTTCGAGTTTATCATGGCGCACCCAGTCGTGGTGCCCGAAAAAATTAATCTTCATTGCTTACCTTGTTGATGAGGGTGAGTGAATGAAGTTCAATTAAAACACGCGCACGTTCAGCTGAACACTTTCTCGCTCGGAGGTCTGTAGGTACCTAGCTGGCGTCTCCGAGTGACGCGAATGATCAGCTGATAGACGCGCGTTTGGCCTGAAATTCAGTTTCCCGCGAAAATAACGCGCTTCCCGCCATAAACGGAGAAAATCTACCGAGGTGAGTGAATGAATCAAGAAGCTCGGACACAACCTTGAAAATTCACTGCTTTGATAGTGAATGATTTTAAAATCTGAACCAGTCCATTCTGCGATCTAGAGGTATCATCGAATTATGCACATTTTTTTAAACAGCAGAATCAATGTCAATAAATGACGTAGTGAAAGTTGAAGTTGGGAACTTCCAGTTTGGACAAGGTGAGTGAATGAAAAATGCAGTATTCCAAGATTTTTTAACAATAAATAGAATTATTCTATCATTTCCACTAGATATGGATATTAATGAACAGACTATCTTGTTTTTTATGCATTTTTAATAGAACCATAAATGCAACACAAAAGGCACAAAGTCTTCTGGACAGCGATTCTAGGTTTCTGGGAGAATGACCCTATTGGGACAACCTGCCCCAGGGCTGTGAGACTTGTTGCCCCATTTTGCCATGTTGGCATTTTTAGTGTCTTGGGTACCAAGGTTGATGGCCGGAAGATTTCCTAGGAGTAAATTTAACATTGAATAAATGCTCTCCTGGATAAAATTTCTCCCAATAATTTAGAACCATCACTAAGGAAGTAAGAGATGCGAGAAGAAAGAGTAAATAGAATTTTTTAAGCTCACAAAAATTGAAAATTAAGCAACAGCAAGGAAGAACAACGGGGTGCGTGCTAACTGGAGGAAAGTCACCTATGGACTGTGGAGGTCACACAGTCAATCAACCTTCCACTACACCCCCCCCCCCCCCCCCCATTTATCCAGTTATCACTACTGCTGGGTAGGGACGGCAAAAAAATGAAAACATCGATGCATCGACAGGGCGGCATCGATGCTCCAAAAACATCGGACCCCAAAAACATCGATGGAAAAAAACATCGATGTTTTAAAACAAAACATCGATGTATCGATGGTTTTCAATCAATTTTTCATTTTATTTCTATTCTTTTTTTTCATGCAAGACGGACTGAGCAGAACTCATTTTCTAACTAATGTTTGAAGGCTAATATAATAACACTGTACAATTCCCTTGAGCAAATAGCTTGCTAAGAACTGCTTTACTTTTCTGTCTTGGTTGAAGTGAATAATGTGCGTAGGTAAATTCGGGAGGAGACTTGGGATATTTGTGGGGAGGGGATGGAGTGCGGTACCCTCCATTCCAGAGCCACGCTACGCTCCTGATGTCTTCCAACAATTCAAGGGGATTTGAACGAATACTTGATGCCACTGGAGTTGAGAGATACATTGATATCTCCGTGTCTAAGTTCACCGATCTCTGAGAAGATGACATTTTCTTGTTGGTTTTGAACGCCAACGATTTATGATGGGCCCATATGTCAACGGGACTTACACGGTCCGATTCTGAAGATGACTGAGATGACGGGGAATTAGAAGTATCAACAGACGCCACCAGTTTTTTTAATTTGAGTGAGGGCTTTTGACGATGCGATGGAATCGGGAGAGTGAATATTTTTGAAACGTGGGTCCAAAAACATGGTTAGCGTCAGCAAGTGACAGCTTTCCCGCCCCTTAAATCTTGAGTCAAATCCTGACATTGGAGCCTGTTTCAGCTGCTTTCCCACAGGCGAAATATTGGAAGTATCGATACTTTTCAGCCAACACGCCACGATATTTTCATTTAAAGGAAATAAAAGTTCAGAAATAATATTCATATTTATGTGAGAAAAACGTCAGAATAAAACATTCAGCAGCCTATGGCAAAAAAATTGAAACATCGATGTGCTGATCATCGCAACCCCGACATCGATGTTCCAAAATCATCGACACAGAAAACATCGATGTGTCCCGCAAAAACATCGATGTATGATTGCCATCCCTACTGCTGGGACTTCTTACCCCGTGGACTTCTAGCCCCAGTCTCCCCTAAAGTTATAGTTATAATGTGTAGGAAATTATTTGATGTGTTTGGTTACAACTCCAAACACCTGCGATTGCATTTTCCCAAAAATCGGTTAACAACTTCGTACAATATCGACTGAGAATTTGACTTTTATGTCAGACGTTCTCTCTTCCTGTCTTCGCCCTCGCAATATTGGTAATAGCGCCGAGTAGGAATGTACCCATCAAAGCTTTTATTGAATGAATCTGACCCTCTACTTGGAATAATTTTCATTTTTCCACTACAAATGAGCTCGGGACACGCGAGCTGAGACTTGGAAGTCTGTTGAGCACTTCTTTCCCAACGCCTTCCCGCAGCTCTTTTGGGTGAGATTGCAACGTATTCGGATCGAAAGTTCCATACTGTTCAGCGCAGCCTTTTTCCACTCCAGTTGAGGGGAGAGAATCATTGTGTGGTGTGTTTGGTATATTATCATCCACAACAAACCATTGGAACCGCCCAAGAAAAAAAAAAAAAAAAATTACCCCCCCCCCCCCTCAAAATTTGTTGGTTTACGTTTCAAGATACGTAGATTCAGAAAATCGAACAAATAAAATCCGTCCATCCGCCGCACAGTGGGGGATACTTGAAAAAAAACCTAAAATTTCAAAATTTGTTTAAAATTATTATTTTTAACTGTACCTAGCTTACTATTATAATTTTAATGTACCTAGCTTACTTTTTTCAAAATACGATTTTGTACGGCAATAGAAACGGCTCCAAATGAAGTGTCAACTGGGGATTCTGATTTCATAAGATTTTCCGTATGGAAATGATCTTTGGAGGTATTGATATCTAAGTTTTTTAATGGCTTCTATCCATCAGGGGACTTCTAACACGTCATACATGTAAAAAGTTTTTAAAAAATTCCAAACTTGAGTAGGTACTTTAATTATACTTAATGGTATGTTGCAATACACTGATGTCATTTTTTAATTGATATAGAGTTTTGGATACTAGCTCCACGTGCCTCCAAGCTATCACTTACAGGAGTAATAAGTAGGTAACGTGAGGTAAAATTTCCCATGAAGAATTCCAATGTCCATCATCGTCTGCGACCGTAGTAGACCATTTTGTCGAAACAATCGCCCGTGCAGATTAACGGTTTGTTGTTGTTGGGTCTAGCCCCTTGTAAATATAACTTTGATGACTTCATTTCTAAATACCTATTTAATGACTTTCCTTTAAAAAAGGCGAAGCAGCTGAAGAGCTATTTAGTTAGTATAATTCGTGATTACATTACAGTAGGTACTTGTAGTGGAGGTGAAAAAAATGTCGCGAATTATTTCGATTCCTTATCCTGTTTTGGCGCACATACTGTTAGACAAAATTAATTCTTTCGAACAATTTTCCGTAAATTTTTCGAAACAATCTTTCAGTAAATTCCGTTTTGCCGATGGGGTCTTTGTCGGAGGAAACTCGAGAGAGCTGGAATAAAGATGATCGTTTCTTCAGAGCTCGCAATAGTAGAAAATCATCGCGAACTGCAACCAACGAAGATGTTTTCAATTCCTTTTCAATTTCATCTGACCCATACATTTCCGATTTGCGAAACGGGCCAAACGTCATGAACGTTTCGCGAACGAATTTTGAAATTTTGAAAATGTCAAAACTCGAAAAATTCAGATAGAACGGTGTACTTTTTAGTTAGAGTTTATTTTTTAGAATTTTTTAAGACCATCCGCAGCTTCATACGACCAGCCGTCCGTTCACAATGAGGGCTCAACGTTGGAGCAGATCGAAAGCCGTCAACATGAGAGTTTAATTTTTAGAATTCATACCAATGTAAATATCAGATTTAATTTAGAATTAGACCATCCGGAGCTTTGAACAACAAGCCGTTGGGTAAAAAATATGTTCGCACCTCCGAACATATTTCCTCTGAACTTTGCCACAGGTATCTTAAAGTTCAGGTACCTATAACACGAAAAAACACAATTTTGGTTTATTTTGGTATGAACATGGAAAATCTCAATGAATGACCAGTGTAGCCATTTACTTAGTGAGTGGAAATGGACAAATTTTAGTTAGAGGTAGAATGCTAAAAATTATTGTTCAAACTAAAAATGTCGATCGTGTAAAAGAAATAAATGGGTAAAACTCGACTAAAAATAGAGTAGAACGCCGCCAACCACACCTTTCTATCTCAATCCATTCCCAAGATATGATTTGTTTAATGTTTTTTTCAGCAAACCACGTTTTTTGCCATAAAAACCCACATTTCGTCACTTTAAAACAATTTTTAAAAACGTTTTCCCACTTTTGACCACACGCCTACTGCACATCTGTATTCGAAAACAAACTTCTAAGGACCGCAATTGCAGTTCAATCATTGACAATTTAAAAAAAATTTTTGAAAATACTTGTACGTTACCTGCATTTCCAAAAAAACGTGCTGGAAGCTGGCAAATCTCATGAAATCTTGCGAATTTAATCAGCTTTCTAATGGTACGGTCTACTTTGCGACTCCTTATCGATTTCAAGGATAAATTCAAGTTTGATTGCGGAAAAACAGTAGTACAAAAATACGAGTGCCTACGAGAAAATTAACAAACGGATTCTCAATATTTTTGTGTTTGCCGTTGTAGTGATATGATTCGGATTGATAATTTCAATGATATCAGGACAAAATCTCATGGAATTTCTCTCATGGAATTTCTCTCAAAATCTCATGGAATAAGGGGAAGAATGTTGGAAGTAGCCGCTACTCTGCAACAAGATCTCTGGTAGAATGTTACGGAAAGAGCAAGGGCCATTTGTACGGAACCATGGGGGCCATTACGAAAATACTTTATAAGTATGTGCCTCGCGACAACAACGTTTCGTGTCTTCAATTTTGTAATAAGACATTTGTCAAGTATAGTAACACTTTTATACAAGAGTAGCATAATTAGGTTGGTACCTGTATTAGTAATGAGCTCTGAATTGATGTACTCGTAGATGACCAACCCCTGCTTAATCCAGTGTCGCTACAAGGCATGATAAATAGGCTAAGTGTTTATGTAGAGACGTGGCATCTGAAAATCAATATAGAAAAATCAAAAATAATTATTTTTCGGAAGAAAGGAAGCCGACGGGCAAAAAAACGAAAATTGGAAACTGGACGGAAAGGCTATCGAAATAGTGAACACTTACAAATATCTTGGAGTCAACTTAAATTTTGATCTAGGATTGGGAAAGCATTTAGCCGAAGAAATCAAGGTCGTAAAATTTGGAATAAGCAGTATCTGGTCTGGCCTGTTTTCAGACGACACTGTGCCTGTCTCATCAAAGGTCAAGGTAGACAACGCGGTTATGAGAGCCACTGTCTACAGGGGCACAGTACTGGGGGTACCACGAATATGAGCAACTGGAAAAGCTACATCGTTTTTTCATTAAGAAATTGTTTAGGCTACCCAGCAACACCCCTAATTATGCGCTGTTTCGTGTTCACCTTGGGAATGAATCGTGGAAGTCCTCGGCCAGGAGGCGACCAGATTCACTAATATTAGTGCTAGAGAAGCAACGGTATGATGGTGAAGTGGGCACTGAGTTGGGAAAAACGGGCTGCCGTACCTATATGGCTCTGATTTAACCTGGGAGGCTCCAAAACTAATGTTAAAAAACTACTCAAGGAAATTTGTGTAAAGGTAGAGGCGGAGTACTAGGAAAAAAGGAAGGTTTACAGAGTGGTGGGGCAGTACCACCTACGGTACAAAAAGTTAAACAATAGCTACCAATGTAGTATTGACACATCAAGTTAAACTTTTGACAAATATATTTAAACTTTCGACAGATAAATTTAATCTTTTGACAAATGGACTTCAACTTTGGACAAATAGATTTCAACTTCAAGCGGAGCGAAGAAAGAAATAAGAAAATTAACCAAATCACAAAATTAACGAGTTCTGAAAACGAATTTCGTAATTGGAATTTCGAATTTCCATGACGTAATTGGAACAGTCATTTTGAGTTAAGGAGGCCACACTTTGCAATATAACGAAGTACCCACTGATTTCCCAAATACTTTTTGATTATACTCCTCCCAGTGTTCCATTTCACTTCCGCCTTTTCAGAAGCTTTCTTTACGGTGAACCCTTCCTTGTACAGATTAATTAATACTTTTTTCTTTTCAAAGGAAACACGCTCATACTTGCCTCTCCTTCTTGATACTGCCCCGCGCACGACAGGGGGTGGCGATGAGGAATCCGAATCACTTGTTTCAAATGGTCTCACATTACGACGGTATCTACTGGAAGGTCCTAAAACAGGTGAACTGAAAACAGAATCTGAATCACTCATCACGGCTGTTTTGTGATGAACACGTCACTATTCAAAAAATACATTTAAATAATATAAATAATAATATAAATAATAAATACGTTTAAATATATTTTTCAAACGTTTAACTTGATGTGTCAATACTATAATCACTGGTGGGAAAAATTTGAGGGATATTAGTCTGATTTTTAAAACTAGGGTGGAAATGTTGCACTTGAATTACAAGCCATGGGATGAATGAAATAGAATCCACCGAGCACTTTTTGAGCAGATGTCCAGTATTGAAAGCACAGCGCTTGAGCTGTTTCGGTGAAAGTGAACTCAATTTGGACAGGATTGTTGGATGGTGAGGATCTGGCCGGATTGTGTAAGTACCTACCTAAAAAGTGCTCTCCCATACCGTGATTATCTCGTCTCTCAATTCAACTATTAGTTAAATGCAAGATTGTAGGTGTGTATTAAACATGTTCCCCTTAGATATGTACTTGGATACCTGGCCACCCTTGTCTGGTCACTTTTATCTTCCTTCGGTTATTAGTCTTCTGTTGTTGATCAAGCTGTTGTGTTTCATTTGTTGGGATGTCGAGCTGTGTGGAAGCATTGGGATTTGCCATGTCACTCTGTTATCAGTCTTATGTTGTTGGTCATGCTGTTGCTATGTCAGTGTAATGGTACAGTGAGCTAGAAGAAAGGTAAAAAATTTGAGGGATATTAAAAAAAATTTTTTGAATGTATTAGAATATTGGTTTGGGTTTGCTGGGGTCAGGATTTATTGAATAATAATATTGTTCGGTGAATTCGGATTGGGTTTCTGGTGGATTCAGGTTATATATGGTAGTATTATATTGTACCTACTATATTGTTATTGTGGATTATAATATTGTATTTAATTGTATACACATATTATATTGTTGTGCTCAATTGTATTCAAATTATGTTGTGAATAATATTCAATATTGCATATGATGTAGCTTGAGTGTGGTGTCCTCCGGCTGGCGGTTGCTACAACCATACCATGGGCGGATGAATTGTTTAAAAAAAGAAAGAAATAAATAAAAACGCTTCTTCTATCTACTCGTATCTATCCAACCCCTGCTTCCTGAACCACGCATTTCTCTCAAGCCTTCAGAGTTGTTCGGGCTTGAGTGTAGCTATATCGAAGGGGCTAAGGGGCTTTCTTTTACACCAAGTGGCGAACACCCTGTATAAGGGTTACTAGATAAGGGTAAATATAAAATATAATATATATAATAATATAATATATTATGATGACACGATAATCCAGTTCTAGATATTGTAGGTATGTAGGTTTATATTAATAATTTAAGTTTTGTATATTGGGTAATAATGTTAATTTTGTCACCTTCAATCGCAACGCTGACAATTAATAGCACGTTGCGATTGAAGGTGACAAAATTTTGTTGAAACCTGTAACCCCTTAAAGTATCCTCGATCTAAAGAACCTGAAACCAAAGACGAGATCACTATTGACAAAAGAGAATCAATGCATTTACTTGCGGTGTACTTTCGACTTGTGTGCTTATCATTTAAGGAAAATGAAGTTGTTCATGGCACCATTTCGCTCACCAATTCTCTTGGTCCCGAAAAAAAACGGAGAATACAGAATGGTGATTGATTATATTGGCCGAAAAAAACGTGTGGTTTGGTCCAGAGGAGATGAGAGTTGGTGTTGGCGTTTTTCTGTGTGCTGAATCCATATCTGAAACCCGTTTTTCGCTATCAGGTCTGGTTTGTGAGATATACTCGTAGCTCATATACCTACCTATTTTCTTGCTTTACGTTTGAGAGTTGAAAATAGCACTCCAACAAATCCACATTAGGTAATATTTCACTTTCAACCACACTCTCCATGTTTTTTAAGGTGCAGAATCCGACTCTGAAACCCGATTTCAACTATCTTCTTCCATTCCACGGGAAACAACGGTGAAGTTGACGAAGTTCGAATTAAAAAAAATCCGTCAAAGTACTAAATTTTGGACGAACCCCACAATAATCATAGAAACTTTTCAAAACCCTAATTCAATGGGAAGGGGTTCAAAACGAATTTTGAAAAAGTCATATCTTGAAAAATTCAAATGGAAAGGTATAATTGAGATATAATTGGTTCGATTTTTTTCCCTTTCAAGACTTTTTTGTGTTTTCGACCTTGTCTCAGTAAAACGGCTCTAAATTCCTTAAATTAATATGTAAAATAAAAGTTGAGGATACCGTTGGAAAGAGCGTTAAATTTACTTTCTCCCTGATGAATTTTCAAGACTTTCTCCCTGATGAAAAAATTGCCAAAGAGTCCAAAATTTGAAGATCTAAACGGTCCCATCTAAACGGGCCCATCGGGAAATTACAGCCTTGCGGTGCGAGCTATCGAAAAATTGAACTGGACCTTTTTCATAGTATTTTAACTCAGCTTCACGATGCCGAAGTCCGATTTTTATTTTTCCATGTTTTAGGGTCTCAAATCATTGATTGAAACTTACGGTTTCCTCTTGACCCCCCTTTTTTATTGCTTTTTTCGATTCTAGGTTGAATTTGGAACAGAAAATGCCTCTTTGAAATTTTTGTTTTTGGGGCTTCGTTTCTGAGTTATTTCACTTTTTGCGAAATACAGAAAATCGCCGTTCCTTTTAGACGTTACCAACACTTTCTTACTATTTTTTCTTCAATTTTTGAGATGTTCACCACACTGAATGACAGGTAGTTTAATGCTGATTTCAAAAGTGTGGTGAAAAAAATCGAAGATAAAAATAGTAAGAAAGTGTTGGTAACGTCTAAAAGGAATCGGCGATTTTCTGTATTTCGCAAAAAGTGGAATAACTCAGAAACGAAGCCCCAAAAACAAAAATTTCAAAGAGGCATTTTCTGTTCCAAATTCAACCTAGAATCGAAAAAAGCAATAAAAAAGGGGGGTCAAGAGGAAACCGTAAGTTTCAATCAATGATTTGAGACCCTAAAACATGGAAAAATAAAAATCGGACTTCGGCATCGTGAAGCTGAGTTAAAATACTATGAAAAAGGTCCAGTTCAATTTTTCGATAGCTCGCACCGCAAGGCTGTAATTTCCCGATGGGCCCGTTTAGATGGGACACCCTGTATAATAATTCAAGGAGAAGAAAGAAGAAGGGGAGTGATGTTATTGAGCTACTTGATAACTTATTATTGTTACTAAATTCATATGTACGTTAGTAACCTATGATTTGTTGTTCTAGTAAAAAACCTGAGTTTGAGTTTCAATCACGAATAAGTCTGTAAATTTATTTGTAAATTATAACGCCCAGTTCATTTGGTGGCAGCGGTGCGATTTTTGAACGTTTTTTCTCCGTCCGTTTTGTGAACCGTCTGTGTACACGTTGTTACTTTGGGGCCATCTAGTTTGAATGTAGTTTTGCAGAGAGGGTTCTGTTCCCGCA
Source organism: Stenodema calcarata (assembly GCA_963920205.1). NCBI lineage: Eukaryota > Metazoa > Arthropoda > Insecta > Hemiptera > Miridae > Stenodema > Stenodema calcarata. The sequence goes on along the minus strand of OY986048.1, from coordinate 48,746,918 downwards.
ATATCCTGTGTTTGAGGTTGGAAATAGTGAGTACTAATAGGCAAGATTAGCTCTGATGAATTAAGTTGAAATCTTGGTGGTGGGTGGTGCGATTAGTAGGTTGTTGTCGTATTTGGCGTAGCTGGTAACTAGTGGGGGCTAGGGTTTATGGTCCCAATTCATTCTTTACGTTATTTACGTTGTTAATTTCGAATATTGAGGAGACGACGAATCGATACGAATTCGCTCCATTTGGAGGCTTATTCACTAGTTTGAATAGTTTGAAGGGTTCTCTATAGACATATTAACCAGAATTTAAAGGTCACCCAAGAGAACCTGTGCCTACTGATTTGCGGAGTTGTTTACACACTAATAATTAGTTATTAACTAGTTATACACTAATAATTACCTAAGTCATTAACTAGCTGTGTACCCGCGCTTCGCAACGGCAGAACAGACACCCCCTCTAGGACAGGCCCCACTCATAACAGATACTACCTCAGGATTGACAAAGAGTGGTTGTTTGCTACTGTAAGCCACGGTTCAAGGGTGCGTCCCAAGTGAAATTGTTATCAACATTTTCCCTAAGTTTCATTCAGATCGGTCAAGTAGTTTTGAAATCCCCCCCACAACTTACTAAGGACTCTCCCTACCTGGTCAGAAACCTTCCCCAAAGTTCACACAACACAATTTCAAAGTTTCACTCCAATTCGTAATGTAGTTTTTGGATTGCCGGTAACCCCCCCCCCCCCCACTCAACCTGTACCCCCCTCCTGAATTGGTCAGAAACCTTCCCCAATGTTCACTCAACATATTCCCGAAGTTTCAATCAGATCGGTCAAGTAGAAATCCCGGTAATACCCCCCTCCCCCTACCCTAACTGCATTTAACCCCCCCCCCCCCCTTCCCCCGCAAATACTATCGGCCCACCCAACCTGTTAAGAAACATTCCTCAATGTTCACACAACAAGTTCCCAAAGTTGCACTCCAACTGGTCAAGTAGTTTTGAATGCCTGTAGACCCCCCCCCCCCCCTCCCTCTCTCTAACATCCTGATTGAAGTACCACTTGAAAGTACTCGTCGAGCTAAATCCAGAGACTACTTACAATCGGATTTACGTTCAACCGTTCAAAAGTTATAAGCATAAACGTCCTCATAGAAGTGATTATAACACGTTTTTTAGTACTATTTCATTCATAGCGTTTCAACGGATGGACATATTTAAACGCGGATATTTATAAACCTTCCCAGATAAATTCTGCGTCAAATGGTACCAGCCGCAACTTTCTACGTTCAGCCGTTCTCAATTGATGATGAGACAAACAAACAGACACGATTTTATTATATAGGTAGTATAGATTATTAATGCAGAAAAATTTACAATCGTTATTTGTAAAACCTACTTATTTTATTTCCATATTTACATATTAATCAAATCAATTGTTACCTATATCATTACAGATTGGAGATACTTAAGATTATCTCCCAAGTACGAGCAAGAGAAGGAGATTTAAAAAATCTGACTGCAATGTATTTGGCATTGTCGAGGAGGTTGATTGAGGACGAATTTAAGAAAAAAGTAATTTTGTTCGACTGAAAATGACACCTCTGAGATCAGCGGATTTTCGAATTCAAGTACACTGCGAGTGTGAACACTTTTTGAATGCCAAACTTGTTACTTGAACGACCTTCAATCACTCCTGCAGCGTTATAAAGGTCAACACCCACTCATCAGCATTCACTTAACTACAATAGTGCCGCAGGTTCCAAATCCTACATTCTTTTTACGTTCAATTATAGATAAAAATTGAGGACTATGTGAACAAAATCCGTGTTTCTTATTGCAGATCGAGGAAGTCTTCCGGCCAAGAGAAGCAAATCAGCCGCAATCACCACCCAAATTGATACTAGAGGTGGAAAAAATCCCACAACATCTCACTGAAGGGTACTTTGGTGGATTTGATATTCATATCAAAAAAACAAAAATAATTTTAGTAAACAAAAAACCAAAAAGAAATTTGTAAATTATTTATGTTAATACAACCAGGTTTCTCTTTCGTTGTGTAGTTTCTATTTCAAAACTTGGTATATCCCGAGCCAGTGGCGGATCTAGGACTGTGGCAAGGGGGAGGGCGGCTACCTGGGGGGTCAGTGGGGGTTCGGGCTCTCCACCGAAAATATTTTGGAATTTAAGGGCCAAAAATAGCATTATTTAGCCATATTTATGACAAACACTATGGTAAAAAAATCCACAGTAATGCAGCATGACTATGAGGGAGAATTTCCGAAGGAACAACGGATTTCTTGTAAAATGTCTCCATTTTACTGGATTTATAGCAAATTTCGTCCCCTTTTTTTGTCGAGTATCGCCTCGGTTTATAGATTTTTCAACGCTGAACTCGATGGTGAAGTCAGAATTGCGATATCTCTTTCCGTTATCAGATTAGAGCAGATAAAGCGTGAAGAACATCTCAAGTAACAACAACGATTCTTCATCTTCAAAGTGCTTTAGTTTGAGAACGGAATAGGATATCGCAATTCTGACATCACCATCGAGTTCAGCGTAAATAAACCTTTAAAATGAGGTGTCACTAGTCAGACTGTTTCATTTTGGAAATTTATGGGTAATATTTGCCCCTAAATTCTGCCCATCTGCGAATTAAGCCTTTTGATTGCTGAGGCAGATGTTTTTAGTTTACATTTACATAGAGTTTATTTTTTAGAATTTTCAAAATTCGTTTTGAACCCCTAGTCACTGGGAGTGGAAGTGAAGTGAGTGAAGACGAGATAGATGTTCGATCAGCTAATTTGTTGATAGAACTTAAAGACAATTATGGTAGTTTTCTTGACGACGGTGATTCTCAGGGAATTTCAAATTCTATTCCTGATATATCAGTTCTGTCAACCTCATCTAAAGGGAATAAAGAAGGGAAGGACCGCCAAATTTATTCACGAGCCTTTGAAATGGAAGGTGAAAAGTTTCAAGCCTTCCTTGATTTTCTTTTTGTTTCCACTTTTTGATTTACAAACTATCATGAAATTAATGCATATTCTTTATACAACAATTTTGTTCAACATTCAACTGTTTAACCCTCTGATTACGGTTCAGAAGTAAATTTTGAAAGTAGGTACCTACTTACATAATTGCCAAAAAAACGATATTGTGTGTTTTAACATCGATGTTATCGTGGGGCACCATCTGCCTTAATCTGTCCTGATCGATGTTAGGAAGAACGCTGACGCACCCCGCTCGGGATTTCGGAATAGATCCGTGGATTAGGTCTACTCCAGCGAAACGGTAGAACTTCACTACGGTCCTCTAAACATGTTTCGAGAATTTCTTCTTTTTCGTCTGAATCCTCCGCTAATAGGTAATCCGTGAGCGAACAATTAACGATCCGCTCTATACATTTTGCCTTCTGGCTTTTTTTCGGCATGGTTAAATAAATTTACTTAATCTATAAACAATTTCATAAACAACTGGTAAGGAAAGGACACAGAAAACCCTACTATACTACGTAAGATAAGAACTGATTAGGTTTTCGCTGGAGGCCGCAAGGAGCGCTACCACATTTTGATGATTCGACGTGGAAAAGGTTGGGAGCAACATGGAACACGATGATAAAACATCGGACCATGGAAGAATGACATGCTTCTTCCATGATATCGGACATCGATGTTCCACCGAACAGTTCCCTGGGGGAAACGCACACACACACTTAATGTTGTTTGTATCCCGAACTATTGGTGCTATTTTTTTTATCTTCAACAAGTGCTCTTCATTTCTAAACAATAATTTTGTCGGTTCGCGTTCAGTTCGGTATGGTAATTTGATTATTTGCTCAACTCTTTAGGTTGTATCCATTCAAGTGGGGAAGGACCGAGTTAATCGTTGGAAATCCTATGTAAACTACGATACGTCATTGGAACGTCGATTGCCGCATCACTGGTATAGTAATGTACGTGTACTATTAACTTGACTCACCTGGTAGGCAGGTATTGTTATTGTTGGTATTTTAATGTACTTCTCGGTACAATTATACCCCTCACTAGACAACGACGGCCGTCGTGTCATTTTCAACTGAACACTACCGATCATGGACCGTTTACCGGTTATGTGTTTGTATCAACTTCTAGACTGATTTCGACTAACAATTTTGATCGCGGTTTGGGAGTTTAGGAACAATTGAGGCCTCAATGGTACAAAGAGTGCCTAACAACGTTCGTTAGTTTTAGTCGTTGCCGGAAGATGGGAATGGGATTGGAAAAGAGGACCATCAAAACTTCTTTTCCTTCTGTAAAATTCAATGTTTGGCACTTACCTCCTTTTGATTGCCAACGCCTCAATCGTCGAGGCTGTTGGATTCCACTGTACACCCGTGAATGAGAACTAAACAGTTGATTTGGTTATTGTAGTTGGTATTGTAGGAATGTACTTCTTGGTACGTTATATACCATATAACGGACAGCCACATACTTCGTTCGTGAACGATAAGAGTTGGTTAGTACTTCTACTAAAAACTGTAGAACCCTGTGAAAACTTGTGTGTAGATAAGAGCAATTATGATCGGTCCATTTACTCGCAGATAAGAGCAAGTTACGATCGGTCCACTTATGTACTCAGCCCCGATTGTTTTAGTTTTTAGATTGTTTTAGCTACTTTTTTTATACTAATTTTAGTATGTTACTATTACGACCTTAAGTAAAGCAGAACAACCTGAATGAATGCCCGCGCAAGACCTTACGTCAATGCTGGTGTCATTGACGTGAAGTGTTAAAATCAGAATCCTCACTAGACGGTGGGGCGATAGATGCGGCAGTAGACAGGCCTTTATTATGGTAGGTACTAATCTATGTAGTGATCTGTAATATAGATTAGTTGGTCATATAGATCAAATGAACTGGTAAAAATCTCCATCCATGTAATATTGGGCCATATTAGATAATCCATCCACATAATAAGACACCACGTATTGTACAATGGCTTACTTCCTTGGCCTATTCTCATGCGTCATCAGGAAATATGAATAAAACGTATGAATTACAAATTGGTTTTTAGAGAATATGGTTAAATTCGATGCCTTCTTAGCCTTCCATGCCTATCCTTAGAACAAATAGTGAAAATTAAGTGGAAAAACAATTGTGGATCGATCTCAGGGGGTGTTACTATAATATATTATAACGAGGTATGTTTTCTGTTGTGGTACGAGCGTAGCTGGTGTTTGACTCACATTAGGCACTGGTACTTATTGCTAAATGATAACTTGCAGTTTACAGTAATTATTTCTTCTACATCATTATTATTACTGTTCTCAGTAAAATGGGAGGCGTAGCTGGTTGGACTGACCCATCATCTGTACCGCCGTACGGTTGGAAAGCTCGCAGTGACTACACGTTTCCGCAGGAGAGAAAACAGAAGTTAGAAGCAACTTGGCATCAAATTCGCGTACTTTTTCCTCTGATCATCAGGTTTGTAGTTCCTCTATCCTCTGCTTTGTTCTCTATGCGTTAGTCCCAGTCAAATATTAATTGAACCAGCTCTGACCCAACATACACAAGAGATAAGGGCGATCCTTTGCCCAATATTAAATCACAAAAGATAGATAAGCAGAATTGAACAAGGTACTTATGTATTATACGGAGGCCACTAATTTCCACTGCGCTGCGGTGGTGTCATTAGAATTGAGCTTATCATCTTCTGTCCCTGCTAAATTTATGCTCCTACTAAAAGTAAATGACGTGGGGGGGGGGTTATGGGGAGGGGAGGGGGAATTACCCATAAATTCCCAAAATGAAACAGTCTGACAAGTGACACTTCATTTTACAGGATTTTTAACGCTAAACTTGATGGTGAAGTCTGAATTGTGATATCTTATTCCGTTCTCAAACTGCAGCACTTTGAAGGTGAAGAAACGTGGTTGTTACTTGAGATGCTCTTCACTGTTCATTTGCTGTAATCTGATAACGGAATTAGATATCGCACTTTTGACTCCACCATCGAGTTCAGTGTTGAAAAATCTATAAACTGAGGTGTTACAGGTGAGATTACATTTATTGTAAAACCAGTAACATGGAAATATTTTACATAAAATCAGTTGTTTCTTTGAAAATTTTCCCTTATAGCCATGCTGCATGACTGTGGATTGAAGGAAACTAAATTCAACAGAGTAACTAAGTGTTCAAAACCCTGAAATCACAACGCCAGGTTTACCTGATTTTCTTCCCACTATTACTTCAGCTTCATATAATTGCCTGCGTTATATAGTACTTATTCATTTTAAAACTGGAGTGTTATCAACAGATAGGAACTGACCAACTTCATAAACGTGTTAAGAGCCAGGCCTGCCAATAAAACGAGTGTATTTGCTTCTGGTCAAACATAACACAACAACTACCTTGTACAAAATATAATAATTCCCAAGCTGTCAATAAAAGCACCCGTGAAACTTTTCCAGAGACTGTATTTACCACTACACTGCTCCCCCTATCTCTTGAGACCTGCCCTCAGGTCGAAGATCAATTGCCATGCTATCAATTGTCCTATTGCCTATCAATTGTCATGCAACCGGCGAGTCTTCCTTCCCATTTGTAGTTCGAAAAGTACGTCATTGGGCCGCTTCCTCACAGATTGGCGGCTACAAGCACTTACTCATTCCCCCTTGCTGATCCTTTCAGAATATGCTCCCACTGCTATCTGTTGAAGAGGCGATAAGTTGACAGGTCCATTCCTTTGAACTTACTGCAAACTTGTCAAGTTTTACACCATGCATGTACACCTGACGTCATGCCAGGCCAAAAAGTACGTTTGTCATAATTCGGCGATGGACTTCCCGAATTCAAAATGTCCTCCTGTAGGAATATCGTGGCTCAAAGTCAGTATTTGTCTTATTTTACTATGGGGGGACCACCGGCTGTTTTCTTTTCAAGCCAAGCCTCGAGAGAGTCCCAACTATTGACCTGTTGACGAACTTTTGGATCGGTCTCCATCAATTCTTTGGATCTGGTGCTCCATCCAGTATCCACGTAGCAATTTGCTTCATTATAGAGTCCTCCTGCAAATTGCCATCTTAGCAGTTCAACTTATTGTACCCCAGGAACTTGGTATTTTTGTTCCCTATACTGGTAAAATCTGTACTATCTGGAACTTATAGCTCTGAAATGTCTCCGATCAACGCGCAAATTGTCCTTCTGGTTGATAAAATGAGATTAACCATGTCAGGGCATCATTATTAGTCCATGGACATCATTAGGTGCCATACAAATATTCCAGTGAGTTCGGAGCTAAGCCTGGTTTTGACTAGGCTCTGTGAGCCCACTCTGGTATGCATGACTGCTCATTAATGGTTTTGATGGGCAATGCATGTACTTTACGTGATCTTGGCTTATTTAGGTATGCTGAACAACTGTTTATTTGGAATGCCTGTTCTGAACATTGCCATCGCTTTCTTAGGGGTTTTGCAGTTCCTTGAATTTGCACACATAGTCGTGTCAAATTGACGCAAGCGTTTAGACGCCAAAGTAAATCTAACCCAAGGATAGTTTTATCTCTAATCTTAGCAATTAGAAAAGTGTGTCTGATCTCTGCCTCTCCCAACTGTATCCCTACAGAAAACTCTTCTTCCACTTGAATTTTTGGGCCTGATGCTGTTACTGGATGAACGTTTTACAACTCATCCTTGCCACATTAGAACGAAGGATTCACACATTGGCTCCTTGTCAACAAGCAAGAAGGAACCACGACCGCATACTCTAGCTTCAACGAATAATACCTCTCCTTTGGTTCGACCAGTTTTGATGAATGTACAACGGCGATTGTTCCTTGGAGCCTGGCCAAGGCCCAACTCTGAGGCTCCATTTAGTTTTCCAGCTCTGTCTCTACAACATTGGCGCAACCTGAAGGCTTTTGTTTTGAGGGCAGCTCTTGTTTTGAGGGTCGTACATGGACAGTTCTCTGCTCTGGCTTTATCCTTCCATCAATTGAGCCCTCATTAAAGCATCTTATAGGGTTTGAGGTGCATAGGAAGCTAAAATTGTCTTTGCTCCCGGTTCTCGGAGGCCTCTTGAAAAGGCGTGCAAGACCACTTCATCCCTACACCGTTCTGCCAAATTTGCTGTAGCAAGGCTGTACGATTCGCTCTATATCCACGGCTAACTCAACCAGCCCAGTTGGTCATTATGCCTTGGATTGTAACTCACTTTGCCTCAAAGACGACTATTGCTGTGGCCTAACCTGAGCTCTTGGGTGGAATTAAGGCATTAAAAATTCATTCGCTGGTGGTACCATTACTAATATGACCCCCAATTCAAACCCTTGTTAACGAGTTTCTGGAAAAAACCATGGGGACCAGAACCGCTCCCACTTTTTTGTCCAGTCTACATTTTGAGTTCGAAATGTTTGACTTTCAACAAAATCGATAAACCCACAGTTATCTTATTCCACTATAAAAGCGGCGATATGAAAATGACTTTAAAAGCGTTGATATCGTATATCTATAAGTATTAGGATTTGATCAATTCCCCCAGATAAATTGACGTCCTGTAACTTCCACACACCAGACTTCGCCGGACTTCAGTGCAATGACGGGAGCTCTTAAATTGACATAAATCTCTATGCAATCGAGCTTGGTTAGACTCCCATCATACGTGAACCGTCCACTGGGTTCATGCAGTTTGAAATTATTACACTGCCTTCAACCTGCTAATATTCATAAGACATTATCACGATTTTTGAACCATTTAACAAAAAAACGGAACAGAAAAAAAGTGTATGAGGAGTTTAGAGTTGGAACAAAGAAAAAACTCGAATGCATGTGAATTGCTGTTGCTCGTTAATCAAGATATGGTGATTTGGTCGCTATTGTAGTTGGTGAATTTTACTGGCTGCATCTCAAGATTAAGTCATAATTTTATATTTTGCAGTTGATCTTTATGATAAACTTTCAATTGAATAATATATTTTTGAATCTTGCAGGTATGTTTGGTATACCATCAAGATGTGGATCCAGAGAAAGAGACCTGTAATGGATTTTGTCAATATTGTTCAAAATAAAGAGAAAAGTGGTGAGTTTTCTGTATTTTTGTATTGTTTTGTATTTTTGTGCGTTACAAATCGCAAGCAAGCTTGGAATATACATATCAAAAAGTCAACCCATAAAATACAGAATTTTGATTTTAGACAGAAAAAATATGTGAAGGCCTCCTGTGCGTTTTATTACTTGAATATTTTAATATATCGCACCCTGAGAATAGTACCATGACAAGTCAAAAACTACAACTTTTGGGCAAATGCAATTGAAGTTTCGGGTTCTGAACATTGCCTATAAAATAGCGACTTCCTTTCCAATAACTGCTGCCCTCTAGCGTTGACTATTGACAATATGGCTGTAACGATCCTATTTGATTGTACAGCTCCGCGCAATCTATCTGTTTGTAGTAATAAACCCAATAAACTCAAAACCCGATTGGGTGGACTTGTCACAGTACTATTCTCAAGGTTATTATTACACTGTCGAATCAGCATGAAAAGAGCAATGCAGTAGGGGGAAGTGCTGTACCTTGGGACAAAATTCAGTTTTTGATCTTTCTAATTTTTGGGGTATTATTCTTCGACGTTTTGTCAATGCAGTCTCATAGTGAATTTAATTTATTAGAATTTCTGACCCGAATCGTCCTCATATTCTCATTTAGGAGTGGGTAGAACCCATAATGGTGAACATAAGAGTGCCATGGTCATGGGTCGTTGTACCTTGAGACATCGTATTACGGCCTCTAAAATACAATGTTTTTGATGGCACACTGAGTAGAATTTTAAAGAGCACGTAGGAAATACAGTTAGGCAGCTCCATTTTTGTGGTTAATTTTGTACATTAGGCCGAGGGGTGCAAATCGGTGGGATCCGACAAGGAAAATAATTGGTGGAAATTATTAGGAGGTATAAAGATGAAGTTGCCACTCACCGAGGATGCTGTCGATAGCCCTGGCCGGGGTTTGGAGCAGCGATAGAAACCAGTTGAATTAGCATTTGAATTACATGTAAAAATACATCGAATGTTCATTTAATCGCAATATGTAATTTTACTTATCTATTACAGGTGTCCCTCTTGGTGGTATTGGAGCTGGTTCAATTGGCCGCGGTTTCAAAGGGGAGTTCTGTAGATTTCAAGTGGACCCTGGAAATTACAAATATGAAGATGTTGTAGCTGATCAGTTCATTGTCACTATTTATGATGAAGAAGGTCTCCCTCTGTACCAGAAAGTATTGTCAACATTCCACAAGTGAGGTTTTTTTTTTAATCTTTGTCATAATCTTGTGCTTAGCACTGTATTATGAGGAATACAAGCCGTATAGCATGGTATGGCACGATTCACTTGAAGTTGAATCGCTAGGTACAAGCGTATTCGCTTGGTCCTGTTTACACGTACTGCAAACCAAGTTTGGTTCTTGAGATTATCAATAAATTAGTTAAATGTTAATAGAATAGTTCTAACAAGCTGAAGCAATCACAGAGCAATCCGCAATCTGGACTTTCCGCTCCATGTAATCGAATTGATTAGGTTTGGCTGAGCTATTGGTTTAATGTACATTTTGTGGTACGCTATGATTAGTGAATCATGGACTGTGGGGATTTCCAAACCTCTGAGTTCTTCACTTCTAACGTACCACGGTGCGTTGATAAACATACGAGTACGAGTATGTTACTGTTATTTGAGTCAGGGATGTTGAAATCAGAGGCCATATGAGACGAATCAGTACCTTGCCACTTTCAGGCGTTGGGATAGTTTGTGGTTAGTGAGGAGATATGTTACATGCCGAATAAGGTGTCTTGTATTAGTGGTCAAGGATGTGATGTCGTCGTTGTATAGGAGCAACGTGGCGTATCTTAAAATTTCCAATTTCACGAGGGGGCCAAAAAAATAGATGGTAGGAGAGATCAGTTTTAGATACGCCAGGATACTTCATTGACGCTTTGACCGCTTTCTGTTGGAGTAATATTAAAACTGATGTTATCATTGGATCCAGCGCGAAAATTTGAATGTAGCAAGCTCAAAACCTTTAAACGGGAAAAAATTGAGCTACGCCATGTTGCTCCTACAATGATGATGTGGTCATTCCACGTTAAACGTCTGTCGAGCGTTAGGCCTAGGTCCGCCACTCTGGTGTTTTGGTGCATGGTTAATGAGAACGGTAGTATATTTAAGAGGGAAAGAAAATTATTATATCGATCTCACATGGCAAAATTAACAGTCTATTTTCTAATAGCCATCTCGACCGTGTAACCTACCGGTTGCTAACGTCGTCACCAAATGAGCGAGGATCTTAAACTGCATATCAAAACAGTAGGTCTATTGGTGAGTTGTTAATTGTGACACGAGGGATGATACAGTTCGACTTATAAGTGAACGTTACTAGGATAGCAGATTTACTTGGGTTGATTTTGATCCTCCATTTACTTGCCCAAGCTGAAAACTTTGATGCTACTTGCTGGAGGGAGCTTGGATTGAATAAATAGTTTTCACAAGTGAGTGGAAAGTATTTGCCACGTTGATGTGATGCATAAATGAATAATTAATTATAGCAGTTCTAGAGATTCTTTACGCTTTTATTGACTTTAATGTTTATGACCATTGCAGGAATAGTTGCTTCTGTGGAGCTCTGTCAGGTTGGGACTGGACTTTTCCATCATCAGATGTTCATTATACGGCTTTGTACCCTCGAGCGTGGTATGTTTATGATATCAAAGACAAAGCTCACAACATAGATATCAAACTGACCTGTCATCAAATCAGTCCAGTAATTCCACACAATTATGAGGTTTGTTCTATTATTGTCATTATTGATCATGAGATTGTTTCCTCTGGGTTGTCCATAGGCCATAGTGATCATTACCGTACGTGGTTTGACAGTTGAAATGTCATGTACTATACATACTGCCTTTCAATAAATATAATTGTCAGTAATAAGTTCTAGACTAACTCATGAAAAAAGCAATTCAGTGCATTTAGCTCAGAGCATTGTGCTCTGTGGGTGTACCAAGAGTTCAAATATTGAAATAATCCAAACATATTATATCAAAATACTCCAACGTTCAAGAGATGAAAAGATTTTTTGTCATGTTGATAACGGGCGCTCTCAATCCAATCTTTCATGACACATATTGTGTCTCTGTACTGAAGCCCATACAGATACGGGACCTTCCAGCCGTGGAATATCGCGATGGCCTTCATGGCTACTCATTTCAAACAAGGGAGGAAATTAAGAAAAACATTCAAAAAATCGACTAGATTTCTCTTTCTCCTTTATCTTCCAAACTAGTTCACTGCTGATTCTAGAATTCTTAAATGCAATGAAACGGATGAATTACCCTCAACAAGAGCATCTATTGAACACATCGCTCATTGGGTGCATTAGATTAGTGTCATACCTCCAACTCTGATCTAGAGAAAAAAAAACCATTTCAACTTTGAAACATTCCGCTACGAATATCACGAATCAAGTTTTTAGAAATTAGAGCGAGTTTTTAAAGCTCAGAAATGAGATCTTTAAAAACTCACTTCGTGAAATTCGGAGTGGAATATTTCAAAGTTGAAATGGTATTTTTTCGATTACCCCGAAGCATGAAATTTGGAGGTATGACACAATTGCACCCAATGAGCGACATAATTAAGTTTAAATACATAATATGTCAGCTCTTCCAATGGGTGATTTGCTCTCTTTGTGAACACCATCTAACCACAGTTGGGACGCATTGACTGCTTTCTCCAGGTTGGGAGTTATTTGAAGGTATTTAGGCTATTCCTGGTACCATGACGTCCAAAGCTGAGAGAGGGCTTCCAAAGCATGAAACTGGGAATAAACCCCCTCTGAAGGGCATCAAGCGCTTTTGAACAACTGTGCAAGAATCCATGGTGGGTTCATAATTTGGCTTTTCACAAAAGTAGGAAAATGGTTAAGTCCAAATTTAGTGTAGGGCTTTACGTCATGAACGTATTGGCAGTCAGTGAGATCACGATTTGCTTCAACAGTTCCGATCAAGGCCTCCCAATGCCTTACCATCCGGGGTTGGTATGGGTGTACTGGTGGAGCTGTCTACCTCTGTTGCTGTTTCAATACCAGCCCCTGAGTGACATGATGTAGAAATATAGGTCAACTCTCTGCTAACTGAACATGCAGACAAAATTAATTTGGCATTTTCTATCCTGTGATTTTTGTATATTTCTAAATAAGCTTTCAAATATTATAAACTATTATATTCTCATTATTTTTGCGTCATTTGATGTGCTATTTTTTCAATATATTTAAATTTCAGGATAGCAGCTACCCTGTGAGTGTATTTGAATGGACCATTGAAAACAATAATGGTGGAAATTTTCAAGTTTCCTTGACAATGACGATGAGAGATGGAGATGGATCGAAGAGCTTATTTGAAAAAAGTATGTATTTTGAATAACTAAGTTATTGAAGCCAAATGGATCTACTATTGTGTGTTGAAGTAGGTAGTCATTACTATTATTGTTTTCAATCACATCCTAAGATATCCTTCAAAAACCTTCCAACCCTAGGTCCTGCAGGCCCTTAGTAGGTGTTCAACGGTTTTTGTATCTCGGTAGCCCTCGGTGGCAACGTTTGTAAAAGTTGACCATACCGAGGATGCGACAGAGTAATTTCAACATAGTAGGTTCCACCTTTCTGATAGAGTCGGACTTTTCTGTACTAGGGAAAGTTGATCTCTTTAGCGAAAGTTGATCTCTTTAGCGCCCCATACGCATTTTTCCACGTTAAGCTTCAAGCTGAATTTTTTGAGTGTTTTCGACACAGCTTGGACGTGTTTTTGATGGGAGGCCTTCTTTTGATGATATCAGCACATCTTCAATGTATTTGAATGCATAATATAATACATGATGAATGCATAATACATATTATGGGTGTTCACGCATGATGTCATCCATGTACCTTTGATAATATTATGTCTGTGCTGCGTTGCGGAGGCCGAACCCCATCGCCAAATGGTGTGATCATTGCTGTCTCCTCTACTACGTCTTCTAATGCAATTGGGATTTGATGGAAAGCTTTTCATAAGTCGAGCTTTGTACAAATCTTTTTGTTATTGAGTAGACTCTTGCAATCCCGGATATTAGGTATGCATTTGTATTGGTATACCAAACGAAGAGGGAAGGGAGGAACCCCTTGTCACCGAGGCCAAAAGATCTATTGTGACTTAATCCCCAACTTAGTTTAGAACCTTATTAAGGCCTCTTCGTTCACAAAGTGAAGGATGTTTTCAGGCATCTCCTTAGCAATGTCGGCAGGTGTTAAGACACCCTTTCCGAAATGCCTGAATCTTAGAGATGCAATGCTCCGCTGTTTCCACCTCCTCGCGACAGAGGCGGCATTCAGCTGTCCTGACCTTACCCATTTTGTGAAGGTGATACGTTGAAGGTATCAGCGAGGAGACCTGCGAGCTTGCGAAGGTCTCTGCAACTCAGGGACAGGAGTGCTTTAGAACGTTTCTTGGAAATGTTTATTAATCTCTTGGCTTGCCTCTGCTTTGGAGTGTTCTGCCAATAGATTGAACGCTTGTTGTCCTCCCATTTCTTGATTTGTTGAGTTATATAACTCTTAGTGATCCCCAGCTGGGATTCAGGACCGATCGGGTAGGACTCTGATCCCTTTTTGGCAAGGCGGTCAGCTTCTTCATTGCCCTCAATTCCCTCATGCCCAGGTACCCAGTGCAAAGTCATCTCATCAAAAATTAACATGACAACTGTTGGAACTTTTTCTAAATATCTGGTAGTCTCAGAAATGAATTGTTGTCAGCACCCTGATAGTATTTGGTGCTTTGTTGCTTCGTTTTTTGTGTCTTAAATGATTTTATATGTGGTCAAGGTTTGAAGACGAGTGAATGCTTTGAAATGCCTTCTGAAGATGGAATTGTACTGGGAGTCACTATCAAACAGAAAATAGCTGGTCTGGCATGCCATTATTCGATTGCTTCCCGACAAGATGTAAGGCCAGAATACCGCATTTTCCTGTTCTTTCTTCCCAACTTGATATATATGGCTCACTTAACAAGCTATTGAGTTGTTTTCTAATGCTACCATAGTTGTATTCAATTAATTTCCCGTTGAACTTGTTTTTTCCAGGACAAAACTATGGTGAAGCGCTGTTCCTTCTTTGATCCCTCGGGAAATGGGAAGCAGTTCTGGAATGCGATCCCCTCTGAAAAATTTGAAGAATTCTCTTGTGACGGTGGTAAGAAAGTCTCAGATAGTGAACATCTCGATATGAATATATCATGCGCTTATTGAAATTATTCCCAATCCGATTTCTTCATTTGCAGGTAAAAAAAATCTAGGATGTGCTGTCAAAACACTTGTAAAGTTGAATGGATTTCAAACCAATTCTTCTATTTGCTTTGCACTGTCTTGGGACATGCCGAAAGTTCATTTCCCTTTCAGCTCTGGAGACCATCTGAGGTAAACAATTTATTCCATCAAGCAAAACTTTATGTCTTCTGACATGATTTTAAATATTCTCTTGATCATTTCAACTTCACCACATACCAGGCAACCTCTTGCCCGACTCATGGCATACGAATTAAATGTATGACGCTTTACAACCATCGTTGTATTGCTATTGTAGTTTTAGAATCATACTATCATACTCGATAATTGCATTGGTAAACTGTTGTCATGCATGCTGACGAACCGGCTGGTGGATTTTGTTAGAATTGTCGCATTTTGACTGAATGCCAGACAGGCTTTAGAAAAGAGTACTCTCTGTGTTATTTAGATTATTATTAGTATTAATATTAATTGAAACATGAGAGCGAAGCGAGTAAACGATTACGAGAAAACAAACTGATATATTTTTGTATGACAGAGTGGCCAACATGACAGCACTGATATCACATCTCCCCCTTATGCTAAGTACTTCATTAAATTGAAATTAAAAAGTCTCTTCAGAAAGGTAATTAAAATTCTAATCGGAAGTCAATCTTTTAGGGGGCTTTATGCAGCGGCCATAGCGGCTTTTCTTGGTTGGCGTGTTTCTGTGGTGCGATGCTGGAGTTGTGGTAGGGATGCTCGGTTGAGCAGTGGACCTCTCTGGAAGGCTCAGACTTGGTCGAGGTTGTTTGGGGATTACAGAGGTCTCATAGCCTCTGGAGTCTGGGCTAGATTGACGAGTCCAGGAAAGCGAGGAGCTAGCTGGAGACGTTTGAGGAGAGAATGAGTCTGCAGTAGGGAACTGTGTATTGGTAGCGGTGGAGTTGGAACGGTCCTTTGACGGATATGCATCGAATTTCTTCGGTATCTGTTACCACCAGCATCTCGGATTATGTATGAGCGAGGTGACGTATGTAACCTCATCTATCCATCCTTTGGTCCAGGTTTCATTCCACTTGTAGTATATGGGTGAACTTCCTCTCATTGGCGGCAGTCTAGTCGTGGTGGGATTTGGCCTTCTTCTTGAGCTCCTCCATCCTTGCAGACGTCTTCTTCTTGGGGATCTTTGGTAGCAGCGTTTTCTGGGTTGCCTGCACTTGAGTAGGCAACTGTCGTCCCATGAGAAGCTGGCTAGGAGAAAAATCAAGGCCGGTGATTGGAGTAGCTCTATATTCCAATAGGGCTTTATGGACATCCCCTATTGGAGTGGACAGATTTTTTGATCAGCTTCTTGGCAATACCGACGCCTCGTTCTGAGAGGCCGTTTGAACGGGGATACAGGGGACTCAACATAATTATCTTGAAACTCCAAGCTTTTTCAAACTCATTCATCTCGGCACTGCTGAATGGGTTATTATTGCACCGAATGTGTTCTGGTACTCCAAACGAGATGAACAGATTTTATAATTATTTCATTCGCTGTTTTGCCATTGAGAGGAATAATCTCCAGCCACCTCGAGTAGTAATCCTCGACGACCAGGAAAATTTTGCCTTGCAATTCCCCAATGTCCATCCCTATAATTTGAAAGGGATACTTCGGTACTGGAGTGGGGATCTGGGGTTCCTTGACGTTATTATTCTGGTAAGTCTGGCACGTCTCACAGAGTCCAATGAAGTTTGCATCGTCAGTTGACATACAGGGCCAGTACAACATTTGTCTCATTCGAGAAATGGTTTTTTTTTTGTCCCTAGATGAGCCTGTGATTGGACATGGTTCATCATGTGCCTCTGCAAACCATGAGGAACGCCTAGTCGGTCCTTGTAGAACACAATCCCTTCTTTCAGGAAAAGGTTGTCGCGGAGGTCAAAATAGATCTTCAGATCCGTAGGGAGTATTTTGCGGTTCACTCCTTTCCATCCTTCTTCAATGTACCGACTCAGCGCAGAGGTTACATGGTCCGAGGCTGTTGCTTGCTTCAGCTTAGCGATTTCCTCGCTTGATATAGGGAGGTATTCCTGTAGCGTGATTGTGTGGACAACCTTCGTCATGTCGAGTTCCGGTGGTCCAGTCTCGTTCAGAAAGTTCCTAGAGAGCATGGCTGCAATATATATCTCCTTTCCCGGCAGATGGTGAATTGTGAATTTGTATCGCAGGATTTTCAACTGCCTACGTCGACTGGCTGACGCAAACGCGACTGGCTGACTCGATTGAAGAAGACAGCTTCCTAGTCCGTCCCTGGAGGCGTCACACTGGATTACCACTTCCTTGGATGAATCAAAAATGATGAGTGTGGGCGCATTATTCAGGAATGCATCTTCTTGCTCCGTTGTCCATTCCCAGGGGGTTCCTTTTTTTAATAATCTTCAGAGTGGAGCTGTAACGTGAGAGAAGGCGGGAATAAATTTATTTATGTAGTTGACGGCACCTAAAATACTTTGGAGGTCTTTAATATTGTTAGGAATTTCCAGTTTTTTAATGGCCCGGTTACGACCGGGGTCTACATTTCTTTCAGCTGCTGAAGATATTAAGCCCACGTAATGTACTTGGTGGAGTTTATATTGCTATTTACTCCGATTAAATCTTATATTGTTAGCTCTGGCCTTGGTCATTACTGCTTCTAGGTTTTTATCATGTTCTTGTTCAGATGACCCAGAATTGTTCAAGTCCTAGGATTGGTGGTGAGTCTTGATGTACGACGACGAAATCCAATCGGTGTTTTTGTCTGTGTATGTTCATTTCAACTGACATTGTCCGACTGGCTTCGTCACAAAACCACCGAACGATTTTATCCGGATATCCGTCTTCTTTATTTTTGGTTGTTCCACTAATTTATCATATATTCGTAAAGGAATCAAGTTTAATCAACTAGAATAATTTTTTTCCTTCCAGGCGCTTTCTTTAATGGTCTTTGATACAGCATTGCAGCCGTGAACCGTTTCTACGGTGTCACAATCCCGAGAAAAAATCTCCTCCTCGGAAGAAATCTCCTCCGACGAGTCTGCATCAATTTTATTCACTCGTTTACTCTTTCGGCGTTCAAAACAGCCGATGGCGAAGTGGTTTCGACGCCCATAATTGATACATGATTGGCCCCAAGCAGGACAGTCCCGAGCCCCGTGTCGAGTACCGCATTTTTTGCACTGGTACTCTTTCTTCTCACTGCTGGTTCTTTGCTTTGCTTTGCTTACCTTTCATAGATAGTGTAGTTGACGTCCTTCGTGATTGTCGACATATCTTCTTTGTAGTTTCCCGACTTCAGCTCCTCGGCATATTGTCTCCACGTCTTTGAGGCTTACCTTATCAGTTCGACGTAGTAGTTGCTGTTGCACCTCGGGATCATTAATGTGTGTAATTATGTGATCGAGGATCATACGTTCAACATACGAAGTCTTACAAGTTGCATTCTGATACACGAAACTGCAATTCTGCGCTTGCGTTTTCAGTTCAGTTGAATAGCTATCAAACCCTTGTCCCTCGGCGTGTGTGATTTTATGGAACTTGTAAATTTCCATCGCTAAATTGATATGCGGGGCACAATAAGCATCAAAAGCCTCGAGTACTTTAGCCAAGGTGCTCGTCTTATCTTCAGGAAACGTGTTGTACACATCAACATGTAGCCTCTCCCATGTGCGTTAAGAGAAGCGCGATTTTTAAAGCTTCCGGTTTTTCAGTCTTCCCGGCGGCAAGCATATGCAAATTGAACATATTTTTCCACTTCGGCCACCGTTGAGCTAGTCTTATCAAACGCGAGAGGGCCGCTTCACCGTTCGACATCACAGAGAGTTTTACGCAAAGTAATTATTCTAGACTCACGGAAATGAGAGCTTACACCCGTTTACACCTGACACCATGTGCTATTTAGATTATTATTAGTATTAATATTAGTTGGAACAGGAGAGCGAAGCGAGTAAATGATTACGAGAAAACTAACTGATATATTTTTGTATGACAGAGTTGCCAACATCACAGCACTGATATCACACTGTCCAATACATGCAATTTTCACCTTAACTGGCCTGGTAAAGCTTGGGTTGAGTTGGCCCCGTGGAACAGTTTACGCCTTTTTTGTGGATCTGAGATCTGCGTGTGATAGTTTCGACCATGGGTATCTTTTCTTTAAGCTGAATTTGCAGCGGCTCTGAGAAATCTGTACATTTTGTGGTGGAGAGTGGAGTCAGGAAGGGTTGCTCTAGTTGTTTGCACTATTTTGAATGATTTAGTGAACAAGCTACCCAATGGCATCCGAGTGGGGACGACTGCGACAGTGATTAGGATTCTTCTTTACGCAGACAATCTGGCGATACTTGCTGAAGATCCGTTTGAGCTGCAGCAAAATCTTAATACTTTCGAGTCCTATTTCAGTCGTTGGGGCCTTACTGTCAATTTGTGTTTCAAAACAGAGGAAGACGGCGTGCTGCAGAGAATTGAAAAAATATGGGAGAACCGATTGAGTTTGCTTCAGAGTATATCTACTTGGGTCTGACACTAACCCCGAGAGTTTCTTTTGCCAAGCATTCAAAGCAAAAGGCTAAATCGGCAAAATTCGCTATGAATTATGTCTGGGAGAACGTTTTCATGAGCCGATATCCCTTTGCAAGCAAAACTTCAAGTTTTCATGCTATAGTGAGGGCAATCCTCAGTTGCCCTTTCTAAAAAAATTGTTTTATTTGCCACTCAGTGCTTCTAATTATTTGTTTCACCTCAAGACAGAACTCAGTACACTGTCTCGGTTATCCCTGGGCATCCCCAGGGTGAACTGGGACAGTGTACTGATGCATGTCAGGTAAATTTTGAGGGCGGCAGGCATGCCAAATTCACATCTCCCCAACGCACTAAGCTCATTCCTACAAGTGAAGCTCATTGTCACCAAGCTCAGTTTAAAAAATAAAGACAAAATTCTTGCAGGTTTCCAGGAGGAAAAATATGCAGAATTCAAATGACGAGCAAATGAATCACAGACGTAAACTCTAAAAGAATTGAACCCTCACATAAAAAGTTCAAGTTTAATTCAAGATGTTGGACTTTGTGAGGCCTGATGGCTGTTCAAAGCTCTGCTATGAACTATTCAGATTGAATTTCATTTTAGCCCATTTAGTTTTAACCAAAGGGAAGAATCGACCGCAGAACCACTCATTCAGCATTACTTTGGAGTGGGGTCGATCACTGGGCTCTGGTGCCTTCTCGCGATCTCCAGTTTGTGTTCACCTGAGGAACGGGTCGTCCAGCTTTTTCGTCTTGAGGATTAGGACTATGTAGGACACAATCCTCTCCTAAGTTTGCTGGTTGGAGATCATCTTCCTAATCACGTTAGCAGGTGTGATTTCCCCCTCCTATTATTCCAGGATAAATTATCCACAATAGATTATTCTCTCTCTCTTGTCCATCTGGCGCAGTGGTGTGAACCTGTGATCAGCATTTGACGCATTACAGTAGGTGTCTTTGATGAATTGCAGTCGGTGTCTGCTAACGTTCTTTGGTGTGTTAGTTAGGACCGGAAGTATCAATGGCCCAGCAGGAACATTGTAGTGTAGAATTCCACTTCCCCATGCATCAGTTTACCCGAACCAACTCCAAGTCTAATTGTTCACCCCTTGACATTAAGTTGAAAAAAATGGAGAAAGATTATCTTTGCATCTTCATATCTTCATTAAGTCTACAGTAATGTCATGTATTGAAGCAGTAATGTATTAAACCTCTCTATCGAAAATATTTACTTGAACAGGTATTTAATTTTGCCAGGTTCTACACCAAGTTTTTTGGTAGCGATTGTGATGCTGGACCCAAGATTTGTAAGTATGCCTTGAAGACATACAAGCGGTGGGCTAAGGAAATCTACGATTGGCAACTGACTATTCTTTCTGACAAGTAAGCAGTTTTTTTTTTTTTTTTTTTTTTTTTTTTTTCTTTTTTTTTTTTTTTTTTTTTTTTTTTTTACAACATCTCTCTTGTGAACATTTTTGTTTTGCTCATCCATCCATGTTTCTAGTGTCTGTTCATCCATGTTTGTCGTATATTTTTATTCTAGGAAGTTGCCAGATTGGTATAAGAGTGCAATATTTAACGAGCTGTATTATGTTTCTGATGGTGGCACTATGTGGTTGGTTCTGGATTATGAAGAAGCTGAGAAACTTCCAGATGATGACCCAAGGTATATTATTTGTTTGTCCAATATTTCACTCAAGCCGAATGTAAAATAGCATTCAGTTTAGTTTAAGACTGAAACACATTTTGAAACATGTTGCAACTTACAACCAGTCAACCAAACTGTAGTGACTCTACATGTTTTCCCCCTCTACTTCCTCAATCGGCTGCCCACAGCTGATCAGCATGTTTTCTTTCTTCTTTCCCATCCACCAGAACTTGATAGAAGTCCCCAGTTCGGCGTGTTACCCGACCTTTTGAGTACCCAGCTGACGTCTTGTTCAGTACCCATACTTCCTGTCCCACTTCGAATGACCTCCACTTGGTGTCTTGTCTCGATTTACTTTTTGGTTCATCAGAGCCTCTTCCACATTCCACCAGATTGAAGGCTTCAAGAGATCAAACTGTGTGCGCATTCGATGCCGAAGCAGTAGCTCTGATGGGGAACGTTTCTTCGTACTGTTAGGCTACCCAATAAGCTCTCAAAAATCCTCTGACCTTCTCCAGTATCGAACCATCCTGTCTGGATGCTTTTACTCGGGTCTTGAACGTTCTCACCGCCCGTTCCGCCAACCCATTTGTCCTGGATACAGAGTTGCCAAGGCCTGGCTTAGAACTTTGTAGTGACTTCTTTAACTGTGTGTAAGGACTTTCGCTCACTTCTGTTGGTCGAAAGCAGTCCACCAGCAACTTGATTGGCACCACTCCAACCAACGACAGCAGCAATATGCTCCATAGGTTGTCTGAAATCGTTCTACCCATGGTGTATCGCTTTACAGCCACCTCGAATCGACTTACATAGTACGTCCACGTCTCCTCCTCTTCCTCAAATCACTCGTATTTAAATGACTGCATCAAGTGATCAAGAAATTGTCTCTCTGACATGGAGTGCCCCGTATCAACGATTCCTGATCCTTGAGGTTGATCCACCTCATTGTCTACGAGACGTAGACTTTGCCTCCTCGTATGTCTTGGCATTTTGTGATTTTCACATTTTCCGCAGTGCCAGTGTAAAAGAGCATTCAGTTTAGTTTAAGACTGAAATATATTTCGAAATATATTGCAACTAAGAACTAATGATGCTGACAACCAGTCAACCAAACTGTAGTGACTACCCCGAATTTCTTTATTTCGCATTCATTTCAATATCCTCTTACTTGACGCTTTTGAAGCAATGTTAAACTCATTTTATCATCCAGTCAATTGTATATTTATTCATTCCACGGACACAAACCCGTCAGTAGCATGATGTAGGATTGAGTTCATAAGACCAGAAAAGTTCACATTCGAGCGTTGAGGGCTGGCTCACAGTTGCTTCTTGTGTACGTTTACAGAGTTTTTGATAAATCCCACTTGAGATGAGGGCGGCTGTGTTGGAACAGATACGTTATCCCTACTAAGCTGGGTGATTTATTTCTACTTTGGAAGGTGGGCTCAAGTCGTGTATCGTCACATTCCTCTCTACTTTCAAGTGTGGAGCAGTAATTATGCAACCTGTATGGACAGCCAGTTCACTACCTTTACCATTACAGTATTCAACTCACTTTTCATATATGAGCAACACTTCATGATCAAATGGTTCCAATTGAAATCCTCCCTCAATAATCCGATCCATTTTGATTCCGAATATACCCATGTTGTTATTGTGGTTAAACTTGGCTCTGAATTGCATCGTCTTTTTATAGAAGCTGTCGGGCCCGTCGCTGAAGGGCAGAACTCGGGGTGTGTCCATCTACCTCTGTTACCTGTCCCGGACAGAACGGGCAGAACTCGGGATGGATCCATCTGCCACTCTCTTACCTGTCGCTTCACGGATTATACCTCTTACATGTCCCTTTACAAACCTTTATCTCTTAAATACCAAAAATAATATTCATCTGTATAACCTGAAGGAAACAGTTCGAGAAAAGTTCGATCCATTGAGCTGTTTTCGAGAATTTAATTTTTTATAGTTCGGCTTCCCTATATACCCCCAGCCCTATGCATCGGACCCGAGATTGCCCCCCCCCCCCCATGTCCTTCCCTGGTCCAACATCTCATCATCATTAATCGTTTTAGGAAAACATATGGTAGATTTGCTTACCTGGAAGGACATGAATACAGAATGTACAACACCTACGATGTGCATTTTTATGCCTCGTTCGCCCTAGCTATGTTATGGCCAGGCTTACAAAAATCGTTGCAGTATGATTTCAAGGATTCTATTCCAAGGATTGACAATACAATTGTTGAACGCATGTTTGACGGAACAACAGGGCCACGCAAAGTTAAAGACTCCATTCCTCATGATCTTGGAGATCCTAGTTAGTATATTTCCGCACCTATTGCCTGCCTTGTTGAAATGCTTCAACTATTTTCGCTATTTCACCAGTATTATTAATAAATTACCACCCACTAATTTGTCCTGGGTAATAATTAAATCAACTCCATATTTCACGAGATGCGTGGCTAATTCTTGTTAATGACTCTTATGACAAATACTTCCCTTGGCATACCTACGTGGTTACAAAAATTTCATAAAGATACTTATTTTATTTGTCCTTTCCAGACTTTGATCCTTTCAACATAATCAACATCTATCCAATTCATGATGTTTCCGAGTGGAAGGACCTGAACATCAAATTCGTCTTGCAAGTGTACAGAGACTTCAAACTCACTAATGATTACAACTATCTGAGAGATATGTACCCTCAAGTTGTAGTTGTCATGAACAGATCATTAAGATGGGACACTGAGAACTTGGGCATCATACAGAATGATGGTTTTCCAGATCAGACATATGATACTTGGGTCATGCTTGGGGTGAG
Source organism: Stenodema calcarata (assembly GCA_963920205.1). Taxonomy (NCBI): domain Eukaryota; kingdom Metazoa; phylum Arthropoda; class Insecta; order Hemiptera; family Miridae; genus Stenodema; species Stenodema calcarata. Next base: position 48,722,606 of record OY986048.1, on the reverse strand, counting down.
GTAAGTTATGTGCAAATAATTAATTTCATTATTTTGCTCCTAATATAACTGCTATAACCAAACTGATGTAGAAATTTGCTTTGTTCCATTGATTCATAACCAGGGTGTCTCAACTAATATTATTACTTCCTTTTTTTCAACTATACTGTATGCAAAAAGTCTCCCCATACATTTTATTCACTTTTTCTTTAGATTTTAAAAATAAATTATGTAATATCAAATGAATTCTATAGTAACTTCCCTGAACTATCCTCAAACAACTACTCAGGGGAACACATTGTGCAAATGGGAAAGGTTCTAGAACCCATTTATATCTCTTCCCACACCCCTCAAACTCAGTGGGACTAGAAAATGGATAGTTTCCTCCTGGAGCAATAGCCAATCATTTGTATAATATACAAATGTACAATATACAATCATATTATGATTGTTCTTGATGTGACATATTTGTTATAATCACTCACTGCACAATCCTAGTTAAAACTGACTAGGAAGTATAGATCTGCCCTTTTCACAATGTCGTATGCTGCCTGGAAATCGACAAACAGGTGGTGAGTTTGGATACTGTATTCAGGGCTCGTTCTAGCATCACCCTAAGGGAAAATATTTGGTCTCATGAAGCCCGCGTCGTACTTCTTAATGTCTCTCTCTCTTGTAGGCCAGTTCAGGAGTGAGATGCCTCGATAGTTGCAGCATTCTAATACATCACCGTTTTTTTGTGGATAGGGCAAATGATGGTTTTAACCCATTCGGCTGGCGGCTGCTCATTATCCCAAATATCCATTATTATGGTCAAGATTTTTACTAGGTCTTGGCCTCCATACTTGAATAGCTCTGATGACAGACCATCAGAGCCAGGTGCCTTGTTGTTCTTCAGGGTTTCTATGGCCTCTTGGACTTCTCCAAAATCCGGCGGCTCGAGGTCATCAGCTGCTGTTGAAACATCCTGTGGGGGTTGAGCATCTTCTTTACCATTGAGCAGACAGGAAAAAGGGTTCCTCTACTGTTCTAATATCCTGTGCTTCTCATTGAGCAAAGTTCCATCTTTGTCTTTACAGGCCCTTGACAAATGGCCTGTAAGGTTTCCTACTCTGATTAACTTCCTGGGAGAACTTAGGGGTTTTGCTGCGGTATCTGAGGTCCTCCAGGTTTGCGAACTGTTCTGCCTCCTACAAGGATGCCTTTGGACTGTTTTAAATTACTAGGGCGCCTGGTGAGGAAGGCTTGGAATCATCTAAAGATGGCATAGTGGGGTATGGATACGTAACAAATTATCCACAGGTATCTCCAGATAGTTGAGCAAGACTTGAAAAAGGTTAAGAAAGGCGGCTTGGGTTATAGGGAGGGCTTGAGGGTGGGGTGTTCTATATGGCCTGGGGAGCTTGTAATGGTCCAGGAGGGCTTGGAAAGGTTAAGAATGACTGGGGATGGTTATGGTTGACGAGGATGACCGGGCAGAGACGTGGGGTGGGTTTTGGGGAATTGGGATTTTTCGAAGTGCTCTTTTTAACACTCAAACGTAGCCAGAAAATAGGTTCATGAGCTATACCTCAACAACTAAGTAGCTCTGATGGCGGAAAACGGGTCCAATTTGGATTGAGCACCCTGAAAAACCCCAACACCAACCCTCATCTCCTCTGCATCAAACAACACCTTATTATGTTGGCCAGTGGAATTACTCAATTGTTCAGTATAATTAATCTACATTCAGTTGGATTTAGCTGCTGATTATTCTCATTTACGTTATAAAATGTCAATCATTCATAAATCACACACACTCGAATTTGCACATTCGTGATTTCAGTGCATATTGTGGAAGCCTTTTTCTCGCAGCAGCTCAAGCAACAGTCAAAATGGCGAAGTTCATGGAAGATGATGTAGTGCATGATAAATTCGCTGATATTTTGGCTCGAGGGAAGGTTTCTTTTAATGAAAAATTGTGGAATGGTGTGTACTTGCCTTTTTTTTCTCTTTAACGAAAACTCCTTTATTATTTTATAGTGTATATTTTAGTTGACGAAGAAAAAAATGTTTTCATGTCATCGTTTGATGTTAGGGTGTTAGAACTCGAATTCCTAAGACACAGTTATCAGAGCATCAATAGATAACCAACCCCTAAAATCCGAACCATTAGCCTTGCAATGCCCACCAATGTCCACCCAGGAGTTTGATATTAGGTTGATGTTTATGTGAGGGAAAAATTGCGGTTTTCAATATAGGGACACCTTTTTACCTAATTCTTGAAATAATTTTCGGTAATTTTTATCAGAATTTCAGGGGTTACTACAACCTCTGAAAAAATCCACAAATTCAGGGTTTATAAGGGAGACAGTTTTTTTTTTACCGTTTTAAAGCTAACTTATCTCAACATGCCTCTTTGAACTTCAAAAAAGATCTTGAAAATGAAAATGATAAGCTGAACTATTCAATATCTAGTTTCTTTCCTTTTAGCGTTCTCAGTCCAAAATGTTTAAAACTCGAATTTCTAAAAATGTGTATACCAAAATCCGTTTTGCAGAGATTGCAGCCTGAAACATGGTCGTTTTCTGAGAAAAATCACCTTATTCTGGCTCTTGATCGTTATTAGGCGGTAATCTCGATTTTATCAATTCAATTAAAAAAAAACTTATGTCACCATGTGACTCAGCGTCGAAAAATAATAAAAATACATAATAACATAAAATATATTTATGTTTATTCATGTGTCATTCCAGACTGTAACTCTCGATAGAATTGAGATAAAAAGTTCAAATTTGCACAAAAAATATATCTTGGCAATCAAAAGGATAAGTTCGTATATAGGCGGAATCGGGTCACTCTAAGGGGGGGGGGGGGGGGGATTAGGTACCCATAAATTCCCTAAATGGAACAGTCTGACGAGTGACACCTCATTTTAAAGGTTTTTTCTGTGCTGAACACGATGGTGAAGTCAGAATTGCAATATCCCATTCCGTTCTCAAACTGGAGCACTTTGAAGATCAAAAAACGTGGTTGTTACTTGAGATGATTCACGTTTCATCTGCTCTAATCTGATAACTAATGGGTTAAAAATAAGACTGGGTTAAAAATTCTGACATTTTCGTGGAATGCTCATTTTATGTTGTAGAACAAAATGACAGGGTACTTCAATATGAAATCTCAAATTGAATTTTTCATATCACCCCATTGATCATACTGCACCAAATATTTTCCCTCCTTAATTCAAACTATATTTCAGGAAAATACTTCCTCTTTGATTCAAGCGGAGATGTTTATTCAGACACAATCATGTCTGATCAGCTGTGTGGACTGTGGTACCTGAAATCGTGCGGTGATGAAGATGAGGTAATGAAGTGTTTTGTAGATGGTGTTAGTTTTTTCTCCCTGGAACGTTTGTTTCTTCCTGTGGAAACAAAAAAGGTGCATTTTCATAAAAAACGCATTGTACCTCAAGATGAACGAGAATATTTGTTCAGAAAAAGCTATTTTGATGGCCACTTCGCCATGTTCCATCTCTCAGAAGCTTACTAGAGTTAGAGACAAAGTATGCGTTTCAGTGGGTTGAACATAGTAATTTTGATAAGTCCCCACCCACCCCAACCTTTAAAGCTTGATTCACATGGATGCAGAACCGCGGACTGCGGCATCCGTAACACGAAGGGAGGGGGTAAGGAGATTCCGCCGTTCCGGAGGATGCCGTTCACGAGGGTGCCGGCGAGTCAGTAAAGCAGCACCCAGAAATCGATAATACGGCGGGAAGATCACTGTTGAAAAAGAGCGGGAAAGCTGATCTGCTTGTACTTCCGTATCCATGTGAACGCCACCCTCCGGAACGGCGGACTCTCTTTACACCCTCCCTTCGTTTTACGCATGCCGCGGTTCCGCATCCATGTGAATCAAGCTTCAGTGTAGGTTATTTTACATGGTTGGTGATGTGGGAATAATTTTAGTTGCAGCAGCTATAAGACATTTCTTTTGATATATTTTAACCTTTCTACTTCCAGGTGTTTACAAAAAGCCATGTCATCTCAGCTTTAAACACCATTTACAACTACAATGTTCTCAAGTATTACAGCGGAACCCAAGGTGCTGTGAATGGCATGAGACCAAATGGTGAAATTGATAGAATCGCTACTCAGAGTGAGGAATCGTGGACAGGAGTGACTTATGCATTAGCATCTCTATTCATTTTTGAGGTAAATATCTATCAACAATTGTAGAATGAATGGCTCACGTCTGCTATTCTGGTTTGTTGTTTTTAAGCTAATAATATAGGATGTGTGTATTTGACCATGAGTGCCAATGTTCGATGCACCTACCTCTGTATCTAATCCCCCTATAACAAAGTGGTATAGTCAGGTTTGTTTTTGGCTTGTTTTTACGATCTGCATTTTCTATATTATCCTGATTCGTGTTTTTTTAAATTTTATTGCACCAAGTATTTCCATAAAACTTATAAGCAATTTTGTCCTGACATAATGATTATTTTATGAAACTAAGATACTTCAGTTAGTCTTTTGGTGCAACTAACCTAAGGAGTAGGTCATCGACTTCAAGGAGACGGGCAGCTTCCTCATTGATTTGACCCTGCAGCCTCTGATGATGGGCGACAGCTTTTTTTCTTTTTCTTCTTTCTTTAATACCTTCGTTGACTGGATCTACTTGCAGCTCAATGTGTAATCTTGCAATTTCTGGTGTTCCGGTATGCATCTATACCACACCTCAGTGCATTGTTCTGAAACTGCTGTATAATAAATATTTCGATTACTGTGAACGGTGCAGCCCCACAACTGCGCTCCAAACTTGTTTGTGGACTTGATTGTATAAGGTTTGCTTGTTCTGAATCAACATTTTTGAGGGCTGACCCATTAGCCAGAACTTTCTGAACTTGGTAAGAGTTCCTTCCTCTTTTGCTTGATTTGCGCCTTCCAACGCAGCATTGCATCCAGGGTCATGCCAAAGTATTTGGCCACATTGGCATGCGGAAGTACCTTGCAGTTGAAGTGTACCATACATATTCGATCCGCCTGTAGTTGAAATCAACATGTACTGATTTAGCCTCATTTATTTTGATCCTCCACGTGGCTGTTCAGTTGTAGGCGGGAAATAGATTCACGGTTGTCATTACCGATAGCCTGCATGGCCGTGTCATTAGGAAATAAAGCTGAAGTATTTTCTTCTCTTTCGGGCAGGTCACTGGTGTACAGTACATAGTGTTCCAAGTATGCTGCCTTGAGGTACTCGAACTTGGATCTTTTTAGCTTCCAAATAGGCATCTTCTTGTTTGATCGGGAAGTATCTATCAAGTATCACTCCTGCAGTTCTGCATACTGTGCTGGAAGCATTTTACCTATTCTTCAGAACTTGTCCTGTAATCAGGCCCTAGCCTGGTGCTTTCTTTGGGTTGATTTCAGTCCAGACCTTATGGTGTACTTCTTGAACTGTGACCAATGGTAAAGCCACCTCAAGATCACACAGCTAGGGTTCTTCGAGGATCTCATCACTTGGATGTCCAGTGCTAAAGTTGAAGATATTCGCTAAATGACATGCAAACGCATCAGCCTTTTCCTGATTGGTTTTGGACCCATTTTCCAATTACAGCATCTTTGATGGGTGAAGCTTTGACAATATACCTTTTCAGATGTTATTTCGCCTTCCATAATGTGTAGTGTGTGTTGCGAGCACTTTTTAGTGTCGTGATGAAATGCTCATTAGTACCTTGGATTTCGCCCATGAGCTCGCCAAGTTTATCGGCAGTCTTGCACCATTCAATCTTGTGTGATGGCACTCGTGTATTTCTTTCTGGCTTTACGCTTCTTTTTTATACCAGCAATTATTTCGCAAGGGTAGTTAATACCCTTTAGCTTCTTTCCTACCTCAGGGGTACACTCCCAAGAAACAGTTTGAATCGTATGGACTAGTTTCTCAAGTTCACCATCAACACTTGGAGGGGAGTCTAAGGTATCATTGAGGACGATATTCTGATTGATTCCGGTCTTGAACTTGTTCCAGTCTTCCATAGTTAGTGAGAATTGAATTTTGTGTTCTTTGAATGACTCCTTCGCTAATGACCTAATAAACTTCTTTTTTTCTCCTCATTGGTACCACACCCTGACTCATGCAATTGAAAAACATGAAATTAGACAGCCAACATTCGCCCTCCTACTACTTGTATCTATTTTATCCGCTATAACATTTTTCTTGGTCAAATGAATAGTTAGTAGGTATTTCTTCTTCATTTCAGGATTCTAGTCGGTTGCAATCAACAAAGTTGTTTTTTATTTGTAGGGTATGGTGGAAGAAGGCTTCAATACTGCCAAAGGATTGTATCAGACGATATTTGAGAAATCCGGCCTTGGTTTTGCAACTCCAGAAGCACTTCATGGGTTGGACGGCTATCGAGCTGTTGGGTATATGAGACCACTTAGCATCTGGTCAATTCAGCATGCCATTGACCTACAAAGAGGTGAGTTTGAACGTGTCTTCCAACATGAGGTTTCTGTACCCTTGGGGTCATTAGAAGCATCATGAAGGAGCCCAAAATATCGTCACCTAAGAAGCAACACCGCGTATCAACCATTTTGGCCAAAATGAGGTTATAACTCATTCTTCTTCGAATTTTCCCGCCGCATAAGATGGTTAGCACGAATTTGCTCTCCGTAGACATCTAATATGAAAAAACTTCGAAAATTATAACAGAACTTATCAACATTCAACGTGGTTGGGCACTTGTGTTTTGCTTCTCCTGAAAAACTGGCGTTTGGTTGATACGTGGTGTTGTTTCTTAGACGACGATATACTTAGTCATGTTATTCCATGGCCTGCCCCTTCAAAATCCAACTGCACGTTTAATAATAAGCAATTGGGGAAAGATGTGTTTTTATTACTAAACTGACTAGATAATGGTGTAAATCTGAAAGTTGTTTAAATTATATTATTCCCTCAATTTCTCCCTCTTCTAAGATGTATGTCAAAATTCAATTTTTCCAAGGTTTTAGACCTAACTCAAATCAGAATGAATTTGAATTCCTCCTAACCCCTCACAAATTCTACCACAAATGTTTTATTATCTTGTGAACAGATCACAACTCTTCTGTCTAGATCACTGCTCTGTCTACAATAATGGGGTCTGCGCATGATTTTTTAAAAGAATTTTCATTGGCATAGAATCACTTCAAAACCGTGAAAATGGGAACTATTCGTCAAAATTAGTTTAACATTATTTTTTTATGGATAGAGAGAGAAACATAATCATGTTCGTAAAAAGCGCGCAATGACGTCAGGACCGATCAGATCTGATTGGTCGGTAAATCAATGCTACCACCGCACCAACACAAAAAAACAGTCAGCTGCAGTATCCACTCTTCCTGAAACTTGGGAGATGACCAAAGGGGCCGATGATGGGTGACGTCACAACCGCGCGCCATTTTACGTCCAAGTTTCAAATCAATCAGATTTTAATTGTTGTTATCGATCTCTGTGAAGTTATTTTTTGACTTGGAAACTGAATAACATAACGAATCGGTGTTTTTGAATTTTAATTTTTCATGGGCATACCTACCCCATTGTAGTGATTATTACCTTGTGAGACCTATAGCTGAACCCAAAAAGTAGAGTAATGCGCTAAAATATTTGTTCAAATAGGTGACAAATCTTTATTTAGAATATAAGGCTGGGGTTTCTACTTGTACCTACCGACGTTGGCAATAAATAATAACAGGATGTACCTGCCACCAAATTTTTGAAATAACCTTCATTACGTTGACACTAAAAGTATCTCGATGGGACAAAACAATGTTGTTTGAATCAGCTGTTCCTAAAGATCGTTGACCCGACGCTGACACACTCACCCCCTTATTTGTCACCTGTTTGAACGAATTTTTTAGCGCATTACTCAACTTTTTCCGTGTATACGAATTATGAAGCTTTAAAACGCCACTTTCTCGAAAAAGTTCAGTTCAAGTTGGATAAGATTTTTCTTTTGTAAACATGAGGGTGAATCATGCGGCAGCCTGTCGGGTCATGTTCATGCTGACCCAGCTGATTCAAATAGCACATTGGTGTTAAGATATCGAGTTAATTAATAATATTTTTTAATAATTAATCACAATTTCTTATTATTGAATGGGTGGCGGGGATGTTACGTTCCACAAGTTTGAAAAGTTTTTTTTGGTAAACAAGAGGGTGAATCATGCGGCAGCCGGTCGGGTCAAGGTTCATACTGCGAGCTGCGATAGGTACTTTTCTATTTGAATGAATGAATGAATGAACCGCCACGCCACGCCACTCCACTCCACTTTTCAGCCACTCAGTTTTTCTTTAATTTCCACCCCCGTCAACTTTTGCCCCCACCCATCCTTGTGCGTCTCCAGTTCAAGAAGTTTGACAACGACCATGGACGCGAACGTAGTCTTGGGGATATATCTCATTGCGAAAAGAAAAATAGGGTTCATTGGTTGCATCCCTTGAACGCGTACCGCCTAGAGCGAGCTACTTCGGACCACATCTGTACTTTTTTGATTTTGTTAGAGTACTCTAAGGAGCGGATGTCCCACAGACAAGGACGTTTTTCCACTTCAACAATGAGCTTTTCGCTGTCTACGAAAGACATGGTGAAATAATCGAGAAGTTAGGAGCACGTGGAAGAGCACTTGTTGACCTTGTGAATGAACTAACACAACTGAGTGGGCTTGCAGTGGCCGAGGGTTGCTCGCAAGTGGCGGACACACCAGGCCCGAGGACACCTGATGCTAGTTGACGAGAGTGGAGGGAGGTGGCGCCACACGAAGTGGTTCGTGTGAATCCTCTGTGATTGGAGTGGAGTGGCGTGGCGTGGCGGTCAGTGGATCGTCTGAAGGCGGCCTCAAAGCCTTCCGGCGTTACAAGTTTGGCATGTAATACAAAGTTTATAAACTAAAAATAACAACTATTTGGTGAGAACAGAGAGGCATAGAGAAAGGTTAGAAAGTAAAAAAATAAGAAGTGCACCTAGTATAAAAACCTTCGTTCAAAAAGAAATCTCTTGTGCAAATGCAATTGCTTAAGAAGAAAAAAAAACATTTTGCTGAATTCGTGTCCTGAAGGGCCAGTATGGAAAATAGGTCGTGGAGGGAAAGCAAATTTGAGCAAAAGAAAGAAAAACGCTCGCCCCTAAGAACCCGGCAGACACACATAAATAGGGGGGGTGCTTCCTCGGAGGGACGGATCAGTCTATAAAAGGAACTAAAAGACGAGGCCATTACGCGTTCCTCATCTACCTCTTTCCAAAACGACTCGATTCCCTTTAAGAACCTAGTTCTGTCAAAGTTCCCAGTGTCCTGAGAAGACCACGCCGCACCCTCTCCATACATGGAAAATATGGTAGCCATCTGAGAAACCCAGCTATACTGCTGGTCTGGCCGAACAGCATGGAGAGCAATAAAGCGGGAAAAGCATAGCTTAGACAGCTTGGACTCGCCCATGCTGCACAGCCTGGGCCACCAACCCAGAGCTAGGCCAATCATCCTCACCTCCAGGTGAGGCAGTGCCAACTCGGTACGGACGAAGTAGTCAGGCGTGTTAAACGGCAAAAACAAAAATGATTTGTAGGCCCGTAGCTGTGCCCTCTCTAACTCTCTGCAGTGCGACACCTCCCACGATTCAGCGGCATAGAGAGATGATGTCAAAACCAATGAGTCTATCACTGTCTTCCATGAAGGGAACGAACCACCACGGGCTCCATGCAGCATAGGGAGCAATGCACGGGCGGCCGTCTCCCCTTTTCTTACACTTTCTTTTGCGTGTTGCACAAAACGCCCAGATGTGACAAATTTCACTCTCAAGTAATACTTATCTGGTTATTGATAATAATTAATAGCTAATTGATACATTATTGCCAAAGTAGGTAGGAGGAATTGAAAACCCGAGAATCATATTAGCACAAATAATTTTTAATTAATTCATCATCTCTATAAACGTTTCATCTACCATTTAGTGACTAGACAGATCTGCACATTTAAGATTATAAACCGTTGAGTCAAGATTTTGTATGGTTTTTCATTCGATTTTCTGAATCTACGTAACGTTAACCAGCAACTTTTGAGGGGGGTGGAGTGGGGGGTTAACATTTTTCATTCCTTGGTTGACTCCAATGGTTCCATATATATGATAGCATATATATGATATATTGATACCTTACTTCACAAAGCGAATATGTCCTTAATAATTTATTATGGACATATTCCCTTTGTGAAGTAAGGTATCGATATATGATGCAGCTCACCCTTCTCTGTAGATCACTAAATAGTAGATTAAATATGATTAATAATTACTAATTAACTCCATATCTCAGAACCATGTGCTGTGTTCTAATCAGCTGGGCAGTATGAGCACTCACCCGGGCAGGCTGCCGCATGATTCACCCTCATGTTGACGACTTTTGATCTGCAGTTGAGCAGCCCTTCCACAGAAATACCGTTGACCCGACTTGTTGGCGTTTGATACACGCTCTTATTGACGGCATTCATTGACTCAACCTTGAGTCCTCACTGTAAACAAACGGCTTTTTGTAGAAATCTTCGGGTGGTCTTAAAAAATTCTCTGAACTAAATCCTATCTAAATGTGTACAAAAATGTTTGAGGTGACGTTTTAAAAACTTCAAAATTCATTGTCAACCCCTTCCCCATGACTTAGGATTATGAAAAGTTTCAAGGATCCTTGTGGGGATGGTCCGAACCTGTCACCCAAATTTCATAATTTTAGGACAAAGTTAACTGGGCAAGGTGGTGCAAACGGCGAAACGTAAGCCCTCAAATGTTGAAGGGGTAATTATTTTCTTGGTAATTATTTTCCTCCAATGGTCAGTTAACCCTTACTTTACTTTCTGTGGCGCTGCAGTCCTCTAAAGAACTTGGGCCTCCTCAACAATCCTCCGCCATGCATCCCTGTCCAGTGCCGCAGTCCGCCACCGTCGAACGCCAAGCGATCTAATATCGGCCTCGACGTCATCGACCCATCTTGTGCGCGGCCTGCCTCTTCTTCTGCTGCCACCTGGCTTCCCATAGAGCATCTTCCGAGGGACGCGGGTCGAATCCATTCGTTCCACGTGCCCGATCCAGCGCAGTCGGCCCTTTTTGATGAAGGTCACAATGTCAGGCTCATTGCACAGCTCCCGAAGCTCCTCGTTTGTCCGAATCCTCCAGCGCATATAGTTAGGGTCAAACATCGGCCCAAATATGCGCCTCAGGACCTTCCGTTCTCAAATCCGGAGCCTTTTTTTTTTTTTTTTTTTTTTTATTAGTTTCTATTTGGCATTGGTTGCCCATACAGCCACAAGGTGAATTTTAACAGTTCAAGACTCATTTGTACAATATCCCTATTTCAGGTTTAAATTAATGTTGCAGTTCTTCACACAGATATGTCACTGTCCGACAAAAAGGTATATAATGAATAAAAAACTTTCACCGATGCTTGCAGAAGGTATGGCAGGTTGAGGGGTTGTTCTATATATGGAGCCAGCTCTTCATACAAGCGGAGTCTTCTAGTTGCTAATCCTGGACATTCCAGAAATATATGATGGAGATCTTCTGTCACAGCTTGACATCTTGCGCACTCAGCAGTAGGAGCCAAATTCATTTTCTGCTTCGTCGCACCGCACATCGCATGACCGGCTCTCAGCCTGCAGATGGTTCTAACCATGTCTTTAGAGAGCCTTTGTTCCCATTCCTGTGTGAGGACCCACGACTCTGAGCCATATGTTACCACCGGCCGAATCGTGGTTTTGTACAACCTCAGCTTTGCTTTTCTTGGGATGCATTGAACCTGAGCACCTTGCTGAGCGACCAGAAGTATCGGTTTCCTACTTCCATCCGGCCTCATGTCATTATCCTCCGTCACCATGGAGCCAAGGTATTAAACTGGTCAGTTAACCCTGTATAAGGTAATTTTATCCCACTACCTCAGTCCCCACGTGTTCAATAGAATACGAATTATAGGAACAGGGTAAAAATTGCAGCCTGGACATCAGGAACTATGTCCGGCTCCAGTCCTCCCTTCCTCTCTAGAATTAGTCACAACTCCTGAGAAATGGAGGAACATCTGAAAATATATTATATTTTCAGATGGTTCTCCATTTTCGGCTTCTCAGGAGTTGTGACTAATATAATATATTATTATATCGGTCTGGCACTATGCATCGATTTGGGTGAGAACACATTTTCAGTGTGATACCAATACTTTACTGTCACCCTTAGAGTTGTTTGGCTATAAAAATTGCGGGAAATCTTTATGCACCACTCATCTTGAAGCTCAGGTTTTCCCTAAATATGAGCTTGTTATATCTATGAACTGGTTGGATCTATGATCTCTTGTGCCATTGATGTTATGGTTTGGTTTATGCGTTTCTATCAGTATATACTTCTCTGTTCCCAGGCAAGGAGATTCTCTAACACGACTGACTGGTGAGCATCCCTACCTTCATTTAGGCTGCTATATAACGTGTGGCGGCTGGTCATCCATATCTGAAGTCATCCTTAGGCTTACTCATCAATATGTGTTTAATTATTATGGGGAAAACGGGTTAATTGACGTAAAGATGTTCAAGATTGACTGGCTTAATTGGTTAGGAAGGTAGGATCACACGATTCGATACATCGCCTGCTCGATACTCGCATGACGTCATCACAACATCCTTTTGGTTTATTATCTTCGATAATGAACCATTGGAATCGCCCAAAGAAAAGATTTTTTCAACCCCATGTCAAAATTTGTTGGTTTACGTTTCAAGATATTTCTTCAAGTTCAAGTGAACACACCTGAATGAAGTTTACTCATTTAATTATAACATGTGATCACATTCGATTACATCACTAGACAATTGAGAAGGCAGAGACAGTGATGGCGCCGCCTTGCCGTTTCTCGAAAGGTTATAGGTAATTACTTGAGCAAATACAGGGATAAAACAATATTCTTGGAGAGTATCGCGATTAAAATTGAATTAAATTCTCATAGTGATGTGTTGAAAGTGAACAAAATTGGATCCTTATATTATTATTGGATAACAAATTCAGAAAAAGTAGGTACACGACTTATTATTACTACAAATTATTACTTAAGTACAAGCTAAAAAATTATTCTTCTGTATACAATGTTTATAAATAAATTGTTCCCTCTGACTATTGATTATGATCTTGCTTCCTCATTTATTCCGTACCTCATCTGTTGTCTTAATTTCTCGTTGATTGTGATTTTATCTCTGAGTGTTCTATTGAAGAGCTCGGCCAAATATTTATCAGCTGAAATTTTACAGGAAGGCCGAAAAACTGATATTGATCAAAATTTCTACTTCAAATGCGATATGTACCCTTGTTCTACCAATATTTTTGGTAATACTTACTTTTTATTCCACTCAATATTCATACGTCTTCGATAATAAAACTATTAGCAAGAAATCATTGTGAATGAACTTGATTTAATTTCTTCAAAATATTTTTATGAAAGAGCAAAAGTGATGAGAACTTAAACTACAAGAAGAGAAGTGTACTTTCCAGAACGGAAAAACTAAAATAAAAAAATGTCAGTTAGTGTTAAGTGTTTCGCTGATTCATCTTGGATTTCCTACTGATTGATCTTGGAGAAACACTATTGCTTTAAGAGAACACATTCTTTATTTTTTAAGAGAACACTATAAAATCTGGAGGTTTTATTTATTTGACCTATGGAGTGTTTTACTCAGTCAATGAAGGAAGAGTTTCATAAAAATGTCTGTATTGTGGAGGCAAAAACTGGACTATCCGAATAACTGCTCAGTATTAAATTTTTAAACTGAAAAATACGTACCTAATAATGAGGAAAAGGTTTGAAAAATACACGAACGCGAGTTGATTATGATACGTAGTGGCCAAGGGCAGCGCGAGGTCGCTAAGGAGATGGAATTTTTTGCACATGTACCTTTATTCGTCTAATGAAGAGGCCACGTTTTTGCTCTTTAAATGCGATACTGCTAAGAACGTAGTTATTATTATCGAATAAAAGTTATATAATCAAGTAGAGGAGACCTCAAGGTTCAACTTGACGCAGAAAAAAGGTAAATTGTTACATGTACCCTTATTCGGCCGAGCTCTTCAATTGGCTGGGTGAGCATTGGATAGACGGTATTATGGTGTTTCGATAATGAAATAATAGGAGATAGGGATCTTGACCGGACATTTTTGACTTGCGTAGAACGTTTTTACGTATCTTTACTCCTGATTCGGCAAGTGCATGACCCTTTGGATAATGGGGGCTGCTAGTAGTCAATTTAATTCCATTATCTAAGAGAAATTACACAAACTCCCGGCTGCCAATAGGGATATCATCTGAAATGATTTCCTTCGGGAAACCGCGAGTTGTGAACATTATCATGCAGGCTTTTTTGATATCATGAATACTTTTAGTTTTAATTTTTGTTAGATCAATCCACTTAGGAAAGTAGTTAGTCAATCGTGACTAGGAAATATTTGCTTTCAAATTCCAAGATGTCCATAGCTATTTTATACATGGAAAATTGGGTATTTCTGAAAGAATCATTGGTTCTGCGGGGTTTCTAGGTCTGTTCTCCAAGCAAATTTGGCATTCATTTATGCATATTTAGGCATTTATACTTCTCAATTTGTTTGGACATATTTGGCCAATAAAATTCCGCCCTAGCTTTATACCTTGTTTTATTTATGCCTAGATGACCCTATTTCTTTCTGCAGTTTCGGACATTTATTATTGAGTGTACTATATATTTAAGTTCCTCGTCGTCTTGGGGCTCAGGACCTACTGTAGCCCTAGAAAGAGTGTCAGCTAGAACCATTTGGTTTCCAGGTAAGAAACTATGCTTATATTTATATTTAGTTAACTTAAGCATCGTTCTTTGCAATCTGTTGGGGACTTTTTCTATATTGCGTTTTACTATGCTTATTAAGGGCTTGTGATCAGCTTGGATTAATATTTATCGACCATAAGTGAAGTAGTGGAAGTGGTCAACGGCAAAACAGATTCCCAACATTTCCTCCTCGAAACCTTTCTGGATACATATTCAGCACTATCATGGAGAGAAACATCCCACTCCTGGATTTGTCTAACCACAAAGGATGAACCGAGAACTTTCTTTGTGTGTTAATTTTGCACCATCCACTGTAGCATTTTCCACCAAAGCACTTGAACTCCTTCCCGTATTCGCCGTCCCAACACCGCACCTCCTCCTCTTACGTCTGTATTGGGCCGAAACCAAAAGAATCAGCCTAAACTTTGATCCAACTCACTGGACAGGTCACCCGGACAAGTCATATCATGGTGGTGAGAATGTACCCTACTCGATTCTTTCTAGCCCTTTCTCAATTCAAGTGATTTGGATGAAATAATATTGATTGCTAAACTTGATCAATTTATCGGACCGTTTGTAATTTTGATAACCCTGATATAGAACTGCGAGTCTAGCTCCTGTCACTATTATAGCTCTGAAGCTAAGGTTGTACATATCATGCAGATTCACGTCTTCCCCTCAGAAGAGTATTTTGAAGGAAAAAAGGCAAACCATCAGAACGTAGCTTTATTATCTCTATCAAGTTTCAAGACTGAAAATAACTCATCACACTTAGCTGTTTATTGATATCATAATATTGTTTTTGTTTTTCAATTCAACATGCCATTGTTACCTTTATCTCAACAATTAAGTAAACGAGAGGGGTTTCAAAGAATGAGTTCCGCAAAAAAATGAAGCGTAGTAAATTTCTGTATTTCACAATTTAGTCGTTGGGTAGGTAGGAGCAGCCAATCCTGGATGCAGTTTGAAAAGCCTAGTATCTGTAAATTTTCCAATATTCTTCACATATAATTATTATAATTAATCATAGGTCAGGGGCTTCTTAATCTAATACCCGAAACAGCTGTCAAAGTAATATTCACCATTACCATTCTGGCTGCCCCCACCAACATTACCTATTAACTTTCTATTAACATTACCTATTAACATTACCTATTAACCTTCTAGCTCTTCATGTTTGTGTTTTTCCAAGAGGGACCTAATATACATGGTGCGGCAACTAGTTCTCCCACATTTTAAAGAGGTGATTTAAAAATAAAATGTTATGAGACGTTTGTGAGACCTTGTGGTTTCTTAGTCGCGTTTGTCTTGACTCGTTCCGTGAATTTAACATTCGACTGGTCATGCAAGGTGTGAATTCAACGGTCGTGTTTCTGATTACTTTTAGCGAATTTTCGAAGAAAAGGAAGCTATAATAGTTCTCGGTCCATATAACAATAATTGTTCTCAGTCCAAAATTTGTAAAACTCGTATTTCCGAAAAATGTTTATTCCAAAATACGTTTCAGACCACCCTGAATCCACTGCCAAAAGACACCAAAAATCATGTGTCACTCCAGACGATAACTCTCAACAGAATTGAGATGAAAAGTTCAAATTTGCACAAAAAATCCGTCCTTGCGATCGAACTGCTACGTTCGTAGATGGGCAGAATAGGGCCACTCTAAAGGGGGGTTTTGGGGAGTTTCCCGGGGGGGGGGGGGGTACTTTTTGTCAGCAGGAAGAGCTGGCACGTCGGACTTGGGCTTTTTCAACGAGAACGAATGACTAGTGGTGTTATTTATTGATGGCCCTTCCAGGTCGAGACAAATCGAATTCAAATTGTGAGAAAGTGGAGATGTTCTTCACTATACGATCGTTCCTTGGTTTTCTAACCGTTTCTGATGACACAGAGGTTTTCCTGTAAAATTGCACCCAGTACGATTGACCACTGTTGAAAATCAAATGTGAGGAATCATGAATCTCACAAACTGTAAATTTCTGAGCGCTGCTACTGGTAATTATGATTTTCGTTAAATCGTGGATACTGTTACTCTACAGTAGAGGTGGTCAAATTTACGGAGCTTCCTTTTTATGAGGGCGAAATCCCTATCACCTGGAATCCATATCCTCCATAAAATAAATAAATAAATAAAAAATAAAAATAACAAAAAATACCTAATAAAAGAAAATTGTAAAATGTCGAGGTCTTTGATACCTCTAGGACACTAAAATAATACCAACTAATTTTATTGTACTTACTTGTATGCAATGTAATTGTACTCGTATGCAATTCTAGACCCCCATACAGTTTAAAATGATGTTTTTCCTTTATTTAAGTTTTGGGTTGCCTCACAAGTGTCAGCAAGTCAACATAGTTTCAAATGTCACGCGACTTCGTAGTTCAGAACCCCCCAATTTCTTCTTTATTGGGGGGAACTTGGTATTTTTGGATGAGTATCGGATGTCATGGGAGAACTCTCGGGGCCAGAGTAGTTTCAAGAGCGACCAAGAGATAGCGAGAGCTGTTCCCTTTGGGCATCAGTTACGTAGTGTCTCCTCAATATTTCGGGGAGGTTTCCCTGTTCGCCGGTCCTTTCTACTCTCGGGCTCATCTTGTTCGGTTGTCATTTAATTTTTTCCCTTTTCTAGAAGATATTAAGTGGATATCGTGTTTGTTGGTGATATTGTGTTGATATTGTAATTTTCGGAACATGACCATTTCCATCTCTCGACAAAGGCAAAAGCGTATTTCGAGGGTCTCACGGCAACACTCCACATCGTCACTTTTGGCCAAAATGAGTTACCTACATAGCATACTATTCGAAGCGTCTTCTCCCGGCGGATCGATCTAAGTATAACCCAAATCTCACATCAAATCCCTCACTAAGTTGAAAGGAAATGCTTAAGTGACGATGTGAGGAGACACGGCGACTTGAGCTATTCATAGTCAGTCACTAAGGAAATGCTTCAGCAAATACTTACCTAAGCATTTCCTTTGGCCGTATTCATAGACCGAAAGTCAAGTCGTTACTGTAGTGTCTTCAACCACCACAAATACCACAACCACCTCCTTGTGATACCTTACTCATGTTTTGATTACCTTCCATATTGTTATAAATTGTTTACCTACAAATTAGTTAATGGCATGAATAAAAGCTGCACGTCAATATATTCGTTTCGTCTCTTATTTTCAGTTAATACACTACAAAATATGGAGCAATCGGTAAATTAAGTTAACTTGTGGTGTTGACTGTAATCTAAAGTGTGTTTTCGCGCGTGGAGTGTGAACCTTTCTGCGTTATGCAGGCGGCAGATGTGAAAGTTATGCAGTTATGCAGGCGGCAGATGTGAAAGTTCTGGTGACTGAGGCCGTCCGGGCGGCGCTTGAAGCTCATTCACTTGTGGTCAAGCAACAACTTGAGGAATTTAACTCTTCCAGCGGCAAATCAGTCCATTCGAGAAGGGGGTACTTTACTTTCAGCCCCATTATTGCACCGAAATCAGAGGTAGCTCGGAACCTACCTTAAGCATTTCCTTAACTGAAGTCATCGTGATTAGTATAGATACGAAGATCTCCGTTGTTACATTCGTTTGTTGCGTTTTTCATTTCATTATGGAGTATCAACACATTTTCGAGTATGATGAGTGGGATGAGTTCGACGACCAGGATGATCGTAGGTACCTATGACGATAGTTCGAAGGCCCCGAACGTATGTAAACACCTGGCGAAGTGTTTTTTTTTTTTTCAATTGTTTTCCAACCTTTTTGCTTTTGTGTGTGTTTCTGTTTTATATAGAAAGTTCAAATATATATAGGTATTTTTAATGAGACAGATACAACGAAGTGAAATATTTTGATCTATTATAGGTACATACGGGATGCACAGAACCCTATGGAAATGTTGGACGACGAGCGATTCAGGGGAAGATTCCGTTTTCGGAAGGATACCGTGATTGATCTAGTACCTATCATTACCCATGGTCGCCAAATTACAGAGGCTTTCGCTTATACAAGTTCTGGTAGCGTTGTGGTTTTATGCCATATCTTCTTATGTCGGGAAAAAATATCCATGTTGGATTATGATTGTTTTTATCTGTGTTTCTACAATACAGGGTGGATACGTGGATACATTCGCAGAGAATGCGGATGTGGGAACCCATGCTGTAAATAGCACCAATGAAAGCGACCTACGCTCATAGTGAGACATTTTTCCTAGTTGTGCCAATGCCCTGTAGTCCACTTTTCAAGATTTTGATAATAAAATGAAGTTCAAGCATTCTACCCTCCACATGGCATTTTGGTTACCTACTGTAAATTCCCCTCATACTAGCCCTACATTTTGAGAATAATGTAAGATACATTATCTAAGTTTTTAAATGGAAAAATGTTGAAAAAATTCTTCTAAATAAACTTTTGCAAATAACTTGGATGATTCATTAAGTACCCAATTTTCAAATACAGAACAAATTGAGTTGATGCAATTCAAAACAACAACACAATGTAATGCTTGGTTTAACTCAACTGGTATAACTAGGTAATAATTCAACTGGTATAACTAGGAACCTACTTGTGTATACTATACAGGGTGTCTAGTGTAACTATGTGACAAACTCAGGGAATCGATTCTACAGGTACTTTGTAACAAAAAATGCCTCGTAAAGTTTTTTTCTTACTCAACTAAAAATCCGACTTTTTTCACTTTTAAGATTTTTTTCGTCTTCTCGACCTTGTCGCTGTAAAACGGACCTAGATCCCTTAAATTATTATGTAAAATGAAATCTGAGGATACCGTTGGAAAGAGCGTTAAATTTCCTATCTCTTTGATACAAAATTTGACTTTTTTAGTCTGGCCTAACTGGTGAAAAAATGGCGAAATTTAAAAATTTGAAGATTTTCTTAAAATCGCTGTTTTTTCTTTAGTAGTTTGCATTGTTATTAAGGAAGTCATTCGGCGGACACTCATTAAGAAAAACTTGCCCAGAATCTCAGGTTTCCAACGGTATAAGAAAAAACTTTTCACAGTGGAATTTGGTGGAGAAAATGACGTTTGAGTCCTGAAAAACGTGGGGTTTTAGGTGAAAATCAACGTTTTCCACCAAAAATTAGTTTGATATCGCAATTCATGCACACTTTCACGCTGAATCGAATGGTGACACTCTCATGCCTCCGCAATTAGGAAAAAACTCATTTTTTGGTATTTCATTTATTGGCGAATAGGGTTCACAAAACGTTTTCAAAATGCCCTCCTCCTTGCTGAAAACAAAAGCATAAAAATGAGTTTTTTCCTAATTGGGGAGGCATGAGAGTGTCACCATTCGATTCAGCGTAAAAGTGTGCATGAATTGCGATATCAAACTAATTTTTGGTGGAAAACGTTGATTTTCACCTAAAACCCCACGTTTTTCAGGACTCAAACGTCATTTTCTCCGCCAAATTCCACTGTGAAAAGTTTTTTCTTATACCGTTGGAAAGCTGAGATTCTGGGCAAGTTTTTCTTAATGAGTGCCCGCCGAATGACCTCCGTAATAACAAAGTGAACTACTAAAGAAAAAACGGTGATTTTAAGAAAATCTTCAAATTTTTAAATTTCGCCATTTTTTCACCAGTTAGGCCAGACTAAAAAAGTCAAATTTTGTATCAAAGAGATAGGAAATTTAACGCTCTTTCCAACGGCATCCTCAGATTTCATTTTACGTAATAATTTAAGGGATTTAGGTCCGTTTTACAGCGACAAGGTCGAGAAGACGAAAAAAATCTTGAAAGTGAAAAAAGTCGGATTTTTAGTTGAGTAAGAAAAAAACTTTACGAGGCATTTATTGTTACAAATTACCTGTAGAATCGATTCCCTGAGTTTGTCACATAGTTACACTAGACACCCTGTGTATTATACTTACTTGTGTGGAGAAGGTTATCGACCGTATTCCGATATATATATATATATAACGTAACATATATATGTGGGATGTAGAGGATCTTGAGGTTCGGTCACAATTAAAGACGTGTTTCCCAACGTTTCGACTATTTATTTAGTCATTTACAAGGTTTAAGGGAATTAAATTAAATTAACTATTTATTTTGTCATTTACAAGGTTTAAGGGAATTACTAGTAGACGGGTAGAGCACATGTGCCTCTGGATTCCACTACACAACTAAAGACTACACTGATATTTGGAGGGTAACGGTATATTTGGCCTAACGGTAGGTACATGAAACTGGCGGGGGTTGGGCAGAAAGGTACTGTTTGTAGATATGTAGGTAGGTATACTAATGACTGGGTGAAGGGTTTACACTGGTTCTCATAGGATTTTTCTTAAAACTAGTATGAATGGCATTACTGTATACTTTGCTCAAATTCTTTACATCTGATCTCTTATTAACTACTGATTCTTTGGGTCGTTCTATCAATATCATCTCCCTGATCTCCCTCTTAAATTTATTGCTTTCATATCCAACTATTTTCGTGTCATCAAATGTGAAATTGTGGCTTACTCTCCTGGCATGGGTTCTTAAAGCTGTGGTATCTGTGGAATTTGGATGTTTCGTGAGAGTATTGACACTATTTTTGCAACACTAGAAAGACAACCATGTAAATATTCCACCCTCCCCTATATCAAAAACATGTCTGAAAAAATTAATAAAATATTATCTGCTACTAATGATTCAGCCAACATTTCATTAAAAACCCACCTTACTCTCAATAAATTCCACTTCTCAAACACCAAGTCCCAAAACCGATGAAATCAGATTTGCTGTACCAAATGCCTTGTCAATGTGGGAAAACATTCATAGGCCACACCCACTCCCACCTTAAGTTGAGACTGAATGCTCACAAAAATAGTGTTGATACTTTCACGAAACATCCAAATTCCACAGATACCACAGCTTTAGTTGGCCTAACTAGTAATTCCCTTAAACCTTAGTGAGCTATGTAAATGGTGCATTTTGCAAACTTGGAAGAAGCCTGCACTCTGTAAGTACCAACACAAAATCGCCTAGCATATTAGCTACATGTACCCATCCATACAAATTAAGCCAATAGTTGTATTAAGTTCGGATTGTGCTATCTTTTCTGTTGTAGCCCTTGTAAATGACAAAATAAATAGTCGAAACTTTGGAAAACACGTCTTGTGACCGAACCTCGAGATCTCAATTGGTAGATGGTTTTTGGCTCTGCTGAAAAGTCGCCAAAATGACATCGTGGGGAGTTGCCGTGAGACCCTCGATTTCCTAAGCTGCGCTCTGAGTTTTCGTTTGAAAGGGGTTATGTGACTCACTTGACCCCTTTCAATTGAAATCGAGAATTTCAGATGTCGTTTTCTCTGTGAATTGTTGAGTTAACAAAGTTCCTATCAATTGCAAACGATGTAGGCTCGTATGAAAACCCCGAAACTGCTAAAACATGAAAATGGCCCAAAAATGTGAATTTACATCAACTTTTTACAATAATTTTCACTGGCGGTTCCAAGAATGGGGAGATGGTTGATGGGGCCTTCTTAGATGTAACTAAGAGCTTCAAGTTGCCACCCCAATGCTCAAGTTTTACAGTAGAAATCGCATCTATACTAATGGCAATACAATATGTTTCTGTTGACCTGGAGACCGGTAGAAGACGCAGAATTGTAATATTTCGTCTCTTAAGAACCTGCATGACACATCTAACATTTTGACGAAAATGATGTTTTGGTGTTTCTTTATTTGAATTTGGCACCTGAGCGATTGGTCAACTTGGTTTTTCGATCCGGCCGTTTGGGGCGCTGCAATTTAGTGATGATAGCACAACTAAAATCATCTGGCAGCATGACACATCTCTGACAGTTGACATGGAGAATTGGATGACTTCAGGAAGTGAAGTGTTTTGCATTATTACCATTTTTCTCGCTTTTTTTCAGCAAGTAAATCTATTTATCAATTACATCCTATAATATTCGATGTTTCCTTTTAAACAATGAAAATGCTGGGAAACTTGAAAGCTATTTTGAAAAATTTACGTGTTAATTTTGAGTTGTACATGAGCTGTGCTGATTTGCTTAGAACCTGTTTGATGTGCTATGCTGTCAAATGTTTCTCCAGCGTCCGCGCTTCTTATTTCTTGACAACATTGTAATTTTTGAAGGCGATCAACGGATTTTAATCGTTTCCTACTTGATTTTTTCAGCAGGATTCAGGACCGGATTGGAGTGACAGCGAAAGAAGCGTCAGATCTTCAAGAGCTGGGGTTCTTGGTGAAATCTGTTGTTCAGTTCCTTTAAAAAATATTATTCACTTGATTGGAAACCAAAAATTGTTTTTTTTTTTCTTGAAGATTCCAGTCCCTTTCACAGTTCAAGTTATTCTCTTTACTTACCTATCCTGATTAATCCAGAGTCTAGATTATTGTTGTTTCAGTAAGTTCAGCATAGCACAACTACAGAAAATGAGACGCGCAGCACAGCACAAGTGAGGAGAAAAATTATGACAGCATAGCACAACAACACAACTTTTCAAAGTAGAAGAAGAAGAAGAAAAACGTTTATTGGTAGATTGAAATAAACAAAAATAAATTAGTACTCCAATATTTACAAATAAAAAATAAAGCATGGCTAAATTTTAGCCGTCTGCCGGAGTGACAGGCCTCAATAACAGCAACAAAACGCTCTATAAAATTAATTAAGTTGAACCTTCACCAAAAAGAAACGATACTTCCACGCAACTTTGCAGAAGGCCGCCAACTGGTTCCACCCCCGCCCACTCAAGAGACCGACAGCCTGCTCCCTTGTGAGGAAGCTGGAGCCAAACACTGGCATCCTGAACTCCGTGCGCAGCTTGACAACCCACCGCCTTGTGTGCATATCCAGTCCGGAATCCCTCTTGAAACTCGCACATTTCAAGCTCCCTGTAAAGTGTCAAATGGTCCGACGTCTGAGCTCTGCTGCCGTAGACGACAAACTTTTCTTCATGAAACAGGTCCAAGATCATTCCAAAATCTGCGCGCAGCTGAGAAGCGGTCATACACACAAGGCGATCGTCCACACCAAGCCTCTTTGCCAGCTGTCCATATTCCTCGGCCCAGAATACTCTTTCTGCAATCAGAATACTCTTTCTGCAATCACCTGTCGAGCAACTATCTTTGGGAGCCGGTGATCGGGCATGGAGAAGACCTTCGCCAGGTAACTCAGGTGCAGTCCCAGCGAGTAGTGGCACAACGGATCCACCTCTGTCTCCAGATGCACTAGGTAATTCGGGACCAACGCTGGCAAGCTGAAGACCCTTCTGAACTTTTCAAATTATTCTGATTATTTAAACTCCTGTCGTATTATTATAACTGCACCAATTGAAATGGGGAGGAGAGAGAAAATGAGAAAAACTCTTACACCTTTAGTACAAATCAGTTTTTTCGTCCTCTTGAAAAGAAGTTAATTGTTAGATGTGCCATGCGGGTTGTTTTCGGATTCCCTGAGCGCCCACAAGCTATTGGGTGGCTGACTCAAGAGAGGCGGCAATCCATTGATCGGGTCTACCCTAGAGAGGCTGTTGGAGCTTAATAATTCGGGGATATCTGTCAACTTTGTGTTGATCAAGGGACATTGTGGCAAAAAGTACAACGACAAGGTTGATGGACTAGCAAAGGCCGGAGGGATTAATGGGATCAGTGTAGGTCTAAGAATACCTAAAGAAGATCTGTTCTTTTCCATAGATACGTTCTATAAAAATAAGTGAAACGCTCTGGACAGCGATTTGGAAAAAGGCTCATTTTATAAAACCATTCACCCGCTACCTCCTTCAGGGCCTTGGTTTTCAAATGTTGACAACAGGGCTATGGTGGTGTTGTTGAACAGACTGCGTTCGAATTAGGGAGTGTGCGCAGTTCTTAAATATAGACTAGGCGTTTTGGGCACCCCATTATGTCAAGCTTGTGAGGAAGAGGAAGGGACGTTAGAACATAATATGTTCTAACAAACATAATATTATGGGTCATTCTCCCAGAAAGCGACATTTTGATGTCCGGATCGTTTTCCAAGCCCCGTCATTATTTTTTGAGCTGAAATTTTTATGACACTGTATTTGACTTTATCTAGAACCGCTATTCTCATTTTTACGGGTAATGAGTTCATTCGAAAGAAAAAAAAGTTTAAATAGTCAATTTATCATTCTCCGTCCGTGTCCGAGGGTTAATAGAAAATTTGCGCCCTCACAGCACCTTTGTCGACCTTTTGAGATTCTTCCTGAGGGGTTCTCATAATTTTAAGTTAATTTCTTTCG
The DNA here is from genome assembly GCA_963920205.1 of Stenodema calcarata. NCBI lineage: Eukaryota > Metazoa > Arthropoda > Insecta > Hemiptera > Miridae > Stenodema > Stenodema calcarata. Next base: position 48,697,579 of record OY986048.1, on the reverse strand, counting down.
AAAAGAGAGAATATGTTCATATCAAGAGGAGAATATGTTTGTCCGGACCTGTTGCACGTGTAACCTCGTCCAAGATGTTTCTTGAATTTTGACGGAAACAGATTTTGACCTGTTTTTTCCCGCTAATTTTCTCCTGCTATTCAATTTCCACGCATCTCAGCTGTTCAGAACACTGGCTAGCAGTTCGTTTCAGTTCCTTTCAAAGCGTCAGCATGTTATTATCTCGTCTTGGACGTGGCTGTCCAATCACCCTCTATCATTCTCCCGTCGGTGATTTCACGCTAAGTGTGGTAAACAAATTTTATTCTCTATTTTGGTGTGAAAGGGCTCATGGAATAGTTTCAATTTCACTACAAACAGTAAAGAATTTGTTAAAGTGACTTGAAGATATACAGGAAAATCCATTTGCTCCCGTCATTCTCCGTCCACCCCTGTTTCATTGAAGGACGGAGAATGATGAGGATGACGGTAAAGACAATAATAATTATTATTATGATGGAGATTTTTTTATACCACGAGAGATGTCTTCCCTCATACATGTGTGGTTTAATTTAAAAAATAGTTTGTATCGATATTTAAATTTCAATATCTTTTCGTACAATATGATTTAAATAATCACTTTTATCGGCTATAGTTTTGAAAGCTAAGTGATTTTTGCTTTTAAATTTCAAGAACGTTTACTTTTAAATTGAGTATGAAGCTCTACTGTCTTTTTAAGATTGAATGAGTAAAATTTTGACTATCTAGTAATTGATAATTCAAGTAATAAGTCATTATTTAAACGTTTAAAGGTGCTAGGTAGTATTTCGAGAGCCCCGCGGCAACTCCCCACGATGTCATTTTGGCGACTTTTCAGCAAAGCCAAAAACCATCTACCACTGACTATGTTTACTGAGTAAAACAGTAGAATAAATCGTGAGATTTAGTGTTACCTAATGTAGGTACCCAACTTATACTTAGATCGATCCGCCGGGAGAAGACGCTTCGAATGGTATGCATAGGTAGGTAACTCATTTGGGCCAAAAGTGCTTTCTAGGAGAATGACCCATATAGTGATGACATGTCCGGAGTACCTAAAGGGAGCAAAGAAAAGTTTTATTTGATAGTGTTTCGTCCTTCCTAGTCCATCCCTTCAATTATATAGATTTGTTGAGAAATGTTAATTTTTATTGTTTTATATATAATTTCTTTTAAAATGAAGGTTTTGGTTTGATTTTCTATCTGGAGAGCATTGTTGTTAACTGCCAAGTGCATCTATGAAGTATGTAGTGAGTTTTGTATTATCTGGTATGTATGGCTAAATGTATTTGCACGAGGCCACAATAAAACAATTTAAAAAACAAAACAAAAAAAGTGGAAGGAAGTTCTATTCCACACTTTGATTCATGTTGTTCTGATACATTGTTCACAACTAGAAATGAGTATGCTTTAGGGTTATGATAGTGTTTGATAATACTACTGAGCAATTTTGTTTTTAATCCATTTATTTCCAACTATTTCATGAAACGTAAAAATACAGATAAGTACTGCTGGTATGTGGTAAAATTACACAATCTAGGTATTCGGAAGTAAATGAAATATTGTTTTGATATGAACATTCTTTTCCTAGTAACTGACGCACAGTCACCATTTTATGACTAAACATGTGCCTTAGATGTCCATTAATGCCAATCAGTATAACACAATAAATTACATTCCCTGCCTCTCTCAAGTTACCTTACACAATATTTCATAGTCTTTTGTTCCATAACTTTACGATTAATACTTCAGTCTAAATCGAGTGGAAGTTCGATCCATTAACTTTATTCCTTTCGGTGTTTACAACGAAGTGTCTAGCCTATCCTTACAACTATAAATATTATAAAGGTGAGGGTAGGAAAATATAAAATATGCTATTTTACTTGGAGATCGATGGAATGATCTCTCTTAGGAGGAGTTCTTAGTGCATGATCATAATCACTTGCAAAAAAGTTGCTGAACCAACTCCCGCAGTAGAAGTGGTAGCTCCAATGAAAGACTTGGCTTGTCTCTCAGCCTTCTCACCGTTCATCATTTCTTCTCTTTTAGATCTTTGTTGAGGTAGTGGAGAACATAATGCAATACTAAGTCATAGCAGTATTTGTATTCCGTCTGAAACAATAAAGGATAAAATAGAATATATTAGCATTGTAGAATGATGACATTTCAGCCAGTCATTCAGCTGTATGGCATGTCAGCCATATTATCAAGACTTGAAAGACACACCCCAAGGAAGATCTTTCTCCACGTACAGCCATGCACACCACAAATTTTGTTAAAAAAATGTCTGGTAAAGTGACTAACTACAGTATAACAAAATGAATCACCATATTTTCGATGAGTTGCGGCCGGTGTCGCCTCACAGCTTTTACTGCTTGGAATATATCCACTTCACCATGTTGAATAACTTGTTCTATACACGCATTGGCAGCACAGTAGACGCCACATCGACCTCTTCCATCCCTAGACAGTTCAGATGGGGTTAGTCAATTAGGGATAAGTTGCCTAAACAATATCTCAACACTACAGTAATAACATGTGGATAACATAATGGTGAGTAGCACGGTAGGAGTATTTCATTGCTGTTTGGTAGAGGGAAGAATCAACAGGTCAAACATCAACCATTTTTGGTATGCCTCGCCTGAACCCTCACTTATAATAATTATAATTGGAACGCGTTATGCAAATACCACCAATTATTGGAACGCGTTATGCAAATACCACCAAAGCAACAGAAAAGATTTTTTTTGGGGGGGTGGGGGGGGGGGATCGCGAATAAAGATTTAAACCGACTGTTACGTCTGGAGAGCGTTGTTTTCGTCCGATTTGAACGTAACTTCGTAGTAACGTCAAATTCGGTGTGCTGATTGCGTCGAAACAACAAAAAATCCAAAAAACAACCCATCTACCAGTTTTGTCGCTTAATAGCTCTTTGCAAAACCAAAAAGTGCTAAAAGCTAGTAACGCAAAAGCCAAACAACCGCAAATTTGTCGCTTATTAGGTTATTGCACATCTATGTTCAACTAAATAATGAAAAACCAAGACGACTAAGCGCCAGGCCCTTCTCATCATTCAACACGTTGTACAATGGTACTGATATTATCGTTTTATTTCCTACATAACTCTTTAAAAACAATATTTTTCCTATACACTTCATCTACCTAACTTTTTTGAATGGCTACACAATGGTGATGGAATATTCAGATTAATTAGTTCTTTTTGAAATATTGTGGCCGAAGCATTGGTCGAGCATGTATTTAGCCGCCATGAAATCCATACAGATCAAGGACGTAATTTTGAGGCCCAAATGATCCAGGAGATGAGCAAGTTGTTGGGGGCCCGACAAACTAAGTCAACACCCCTTCACCCACAATCAGGAGGACTAGTAGAGAGACTGAACCAAACACTAACAAAATGTTTGGCAATATTTGTGAATACAAAATCAGGATGACTGGGACGAAAAGGTACCACTGTTCCTTTTGGCGTACCGTTCGGCACCCCAGAATTCTCGCCCGCTCAGCTGATGTTTGGTCGGGATCTTCACTTGCCTGACGAATTAGTTCGAGCAGCCCCAACGGAACCCCCTGTCAACACATCGCCTTCAAACTTCGCCAAAAGTTGGTAGAAATTCCTGAATTTGCTCGGGGAACCATAGGTTTGCGTATGAGGAGGCAGAAAGAGAGGTTTGATCGACACACCAAGCTTCCCACCATGGAAAAGGAGAATTGGGTACGGGTCCATGATCCCAGACGCACTGTGGGCCGCTGTCCAAAACTGCAGTCCATGGGTAATTACGCAGCGGAAAAATGACGTCCTGTTTCAAGTTCAGATCGGGAAGGCGGAGAAGCTCATTCACGCTAATCGACTCGCTAGAGCGGGCATACTGCCCGACGGAGGAAGAAGCAACGATAGGGGGAATGGAGTAGTGTTATAGTAAGGCCATGTTGCATGCGTTTTTGGTTGACGGTTAGTGGGTTATAGTTACGTTACAAAAACGTGGTTGTTGTGTTTGGGAAATTGGCTACGGTCGAGTGTTGTTGTTCCTTGTTCTGACAAAATTGGTGTAAATACACGTTGTTACATATTCACACAGTTGGGTTTTTGTACAATATATACACTTGCGAAAATCATACATTTCCCATTTTAAATAAATAAATAATTTGTTGTGATACGAAGAAGAAAGAAGAAATAGGTACGTTTAATGAACAGAAATAAATCAAAATATTACAAACGGAACTCCACTAATAAACATTACAGCGTGAGCTGGTTGAGCTGTCCGCCAAGGTTCGAGCTTTTGGTAAATAATAATAACTAAAAAAAGAGAGAAATAAACTACATATTTATTATAAAGAGAGTCAAACGTACGTCGTCGAACGCCAATGTAAACGCTTGCAACACATAGAGACATTTTCATGTCATGTCCTAACGACCATAATGTTGTGTGCAAACAAACTTCGTATCAAGTCATGCGCATACCTCAGCTTTTCGAAGGGCGACAACCTAGTGAGAGGAATGTATTCTAGTTCTATAAATCGAGAGGTTTCCAACGAATGGTGAACGGTTTTTGTCGGATGACAAATGACGAAGTACTATTCCCCTAGCAACGACTCGGTTGTACGCGGAAATCGTCAGAAACTCATTTGGGACAATTTTCGTAACGGTTTTTGAGTTGTGTGCCATATGAAAGACATGAGAATATCAAAAAGAACATGACTTACTACCAATCAACCTAAAAATTAAATTCGCAAACTAGAAATTTTCTATAGCGCCAAGCAGTTTTACAATAGAGCACAACACATGACCAACCCATGTCCCCATTTAAAATTAATATTGCCCTAACCCTGGTGAGCGTACCACACCCGAATGCCAGCCATCTGAACTCACTTAGAACAGGGCATATGCAGAGAAAGTGAAATATGTCTTCACGCTCCCTCAAGTTGCACATTGAGCACTCCTCTCTAGGGCTCGCATTTACATTAAGAAGCTCAGCTCGCAGCTTGAAAAGCCAACGAGCCTCATACAACCCTATTTCCGCCTGCCAAAAACTTGCGCAGTTTACTTCTGGGTCTAGTTCCCTGTAGAGAGTGTATGATTCCGACGCAGCAGTCTTGTCCAGAAAACTCCTCTTTTCCTCCAGAAAACGTGTTAAAAATTGTATGCGTCTACGCAGGTACGCAACACATTATTCTGAAAGCGTTGAATAATAATGTCGCGATTTGACTGAGCGGTGCATCCCCACAGTTGCGCACCATAAGTCCAAACAGGTCTCATGTGAGAGGTTTTATTGTTTGTCATTAATCTGGTCATGTTACTAAGTTCAAATCATGCTATTTAAATTCAATTCTTCAGTATATCTACTCGAGTTTGTTGCTGAGTTGTAGATTGTTTCCCTTTCTTTTTTGTTTTATTGTAGTGCGCCACTGATTCTCAAAAAACTGTGAAAATGTCATTCATCTGGATGTACGGAATATCTCAATGCCAGATGAATGACTGAGGGCCAGATGAATGACTTGGCAGTTGGGATCTTATGTAGATATCCAAGTTATTTGGTTCGTGTGGGTTCTCGTAAAGGTAGAGACGGTGTGGGACTATGTCTTATCATTTGTTAATGAAGTTGGTTTGATTTCAGCCAATCATGGCAACTCGAGAATCACCTATTTCACGAGACGAGCGGCTAAGAAAAAGGCGGATGAAAGAGAGGGAAAGGTATGCCAGAATTAAGAACGACCTAGCTCAATGGAAGCTTCACCAAGAGTCTGTTGCTGAAAACTACTCGAGGAGAAAAATGACGCTCAAAGTAAAAATGGTTTCTCAGATGTCAGAGAAACATAGAATTAAGAGTGAAGAGGAAGCAGTGGCGAGAAAACACCATGTCCCACAGAGCATATAATAAGAGGAGATATAATAAGTTTTTATGAACAAGATGACATTAACCCTGGAAAAAAAGACGTGATCGTTCGCAAAAAAGTAAAAAACAGAAAAGATTTCTTTCTGAGCCCATCAAAGAGTTACACAAACGCTTTTGTAACACTCATGATTACAAAATAAGTCTCTCCACGTTTTGTAAGTTGAGACCTTTTTGGGTCCTCATTCTCACTGCTGCATACAGAGACACTTGCAAATGCATGACACATGAAAACGCGACTCTCATGATTGAGCCAAACGCGACTCTCACGATTGAAGCTGTTCATAGAGCCAAAGTGCTGCCTCCCTCAACCATAAACGGTGTTCTTCAACAGTTATGCTGTGACGAGATGAAGGTTTCATGTTAACATCGGAAGTGCTCCACCTGTCTCTCCTCAAAACTTGAGTACCATCCATTTGACGAAGAAGAACAGGTTGAATACTCTCAATGGGTGAGCCGAATAGACACCTACCTTGACAAAAGAACAAAGAAGGAGAAACCCGTAAAACATGTCGTAAAAGAAAAGACCAAGACAACTTTGCATGAACTGGTCAAGTTGCTCGAGCTCAAAATTGAGACCCTCCTGGTCCATGAAGGGAACATGCGCTATCAGTATGCCCAGATCAAGCTCCTCAAATCTCGCTCAAACCGAGAGTAACTACAGTTCATTTTTCGTCAGCCAATACAAAAATAAACTGATATTTTATTCAAGAAAGTTTTGCCAACTTACAAAATGCCACGTGGAACTACCACGAAACAGGACATGGGAAAGGGCCAGTCGATGGAATTGGAGCCTGCATAATTTTTATAAGCCACTAGTCGCCACAGAACACTAGTCAGCTGAATCTTTAATTCTATACCTACGTCGTAGAATGTGGTACCTAATCTACATTTAAAGTACCTTAACAGACTGATAAGTGAACATGAGGATCTCCATGTACATGAATAGTACACTTGTATTTAGGTAAGGAAACTAGCTAGCTCTATTCAGCGCAAACTTGTTTCGTTACTTTTAGGGCCAATTCATATATTTTTAAGAAAAGATTATGCGTTTCAAGAGTATATTGTTGAAATAATTTACAGTTTACTGATTCTTGTTTCCAAGATTTCCGTTTATTAAAAAACCTTTTCAAAGAATAGCAAAGTTTTGTGGTGTTCACCCTGCTTCCGCGGTGATAGTGCTATAATGTCATTCATCTGGGTGTAATGTCATTCGACCGGCCCCTGGGCCAAAACATATGGGAGAACTTCATGCCCCTTTACAGGATATTGTTAGAGTTATTATAAAGAGAAAATCGCTCGAAAAGTAGGTACTTTTTTTTCTTCGTTTTTTTAGGTTGCCAAAAAAGGCAACTTTTCGCGGAATCACCCACTTACAAAATGTTTCTTCCCCGCACAGCTTGGATCAGTCTTTCCCCCATTTTGTAATGAGGAAAATTTCCCCTGCAACGCACAGTTTTTGAGTTGTAAGCATAAAACTGAACAATGGAACCTTTAAAGCTCCCCGCACCACCCCGCGGCACCAGGTTTTGGAGGGACTTTTTTCTCTATCAAAACAACATTTATCACCTCACTCATCATGGAAATCTGCGGCAGTCGAATCACATCCACCTGACCGTCCTATTTGCGCAGTCGCATTCATTTCTGTGTTTTACAGACAACTCGCCGTGAGTCACCCTGTGTCACCTCGCCAAGCCCAATCCCGCAAAGCATTGAGACATGGAGAGCGGTAGGTCCTTCCAAAGGTTCTGAAGGAGTGTTGGGCCTGCGACCATTCAAGGCCATGGGGGGATGAGAGATTGCCTGGTCCCCTACAGGCTCGGGTTGCTCAAAATGGTACCACGGGCAGAGGGAGCCCCAGGTCACAGGTGCAATGTCCTCTGGGCAAAGCACCACCGGCCTGCCCTCCAACAGAGGTTGGATTCGTGGGGGTCGTGCACTTGCTAGAAACTGGCTGGTTTCCCCTCACCCCTAAACCTTGATGTTGGGCAGGGCCCCATGGTAGAAGCCGAAACCTGGGGGACCGCATAGCCGTTTAAAACATCTTTCACATGTGTCACCTCGCCAACCTGCGTTTCTATTTAGCGCCGGGCCTTAATATGTGCATGCTGATCAAAGTTGATATTTTGCCTATTAACTTTGGTTTAACAAATCGCCTACTGGCATTGTTTTGGTGGGCAGAAGACAAAGAAATACTCACGGTGATACCACAACAACAGGGCCATAGTCTGTTCTCTGCCTCCATCTCTCAACCATGTTCATGAGCTCAACTAGAGAGTTAGTCGAGGTTGGCACTCGATGTCCCATTGGCCAGCAAGTAAGTTGGAAAAGCTGTACAGTTCTCGGTGGAGCTTTTACACCTGCCATCAATTCTGTCAGTGACACTATCTGTAATGACAAATAAATATCGTATTATTCTTAAAATTCATCATGAAGTTCCACCTACTGATCAATTTTTTAGGTCATCTTAGTGGTACTAAAGCTAATAGCTATAACAGGGTACCATTTTTCAACATTGGCTAACCAACCGACTTGTCACATTTTCATAACACGAGCGGTCGCATGGCGCAATTTTAGCGTCACTCATGTTTTTAGTTATTCATTCGTGTCTAAACATCAACAATAGTTTTGATGAGTCAACATGATTAGAAAGATGTGTACGAACCGAAATTGATTCACTTGCTGTGATTGTTGGTGTAGTTTTCGATTCTAAGTTGACCTTTGAACTGCACATAAACTCATTAGCCAAAAGGCTGCGTAAACTGTTTTACGTTTTTAAATCCTTGGGTGGTTTTCTGAGCATGTATTATTTAAACATGGTCTATCACGGCCTTGTTTCCTCATTGCTGAATTATGGTATTATTGCTTGGGGAGGGGCTACGAAGACGCGGTTGGGTGTCCTTCAGACAGTCCAGAATATTATTCTTAAAATTATATTACGGAGGCCCTCCAGATACCACACAAGTTATTTATATGAAGAGTTCGGCACACTGTGCATTTCTGATTTATTTGTGCGAGAGGCCTGTACTTTTGTATACATACGTATACATATAAGACGGGAGTGGGCGTGGAGGATGCCTGTGCAGGCATATATGTCACGAGAAATGTAGAGAGGTCTAACATAAGAAAGCCCAAGATAAACATCGAATTGTTCAAGAGAAGCGCTTATGTTGTTGCTCTAAATGTTTTCTACGAAAATAAGATTAATTTAAGTGATTTTAAAGGTGTATTGGCATTAAAAAGACACGTCACACGCATATTAATGAACGCACATAAATAGTTTTCTAGTACCTATCATTATACTTAAATGTACTTGCATTGCCGACTATGCTACAGATTTAACAGGACCTGTCCCGTGGCACAGAATAGACGCCACCAACGTTCTACATCCATAAAACGTCTCTAGTGAACTGAAAAGAGTTCCAACGATGCTGAATTTGGGAGGAAAGGGGGGACGGGTTATAGATAGAAGAATAGAAAATGGGTTCTCACCAAGAGGTCGACCTCTTTGTCAGCGCTCACTTCAAACGTCTACCTGGGGCAATTTTGGCGCCAACGCGACCTCTCGTGTGTTAAGCGAAAATCGATTTTTTGTAATAAAACTACGAGTACTACATATTCGAAAACAGTACAAATAAACTGAACCCCATGTGATTGGACCTCGATCCCACCTCTCTTGTTGATAAGAGTGAGAGGGATTGGGATGAGACTTCAGTTCTGTTCTCACCGCTCTCCTACTACGACCGCAGAGTCACCCCCCCCCCCCCCCGCTATCATTATTAATCTACATATCAACTCCGTTTTACCCTCTTATCCCTCGCCATCGTCTTCTACATCGGCATCACGACTCCAGGAAAACCTACTATCGATCTTCGTCAAAAAAGGTAGAAGAAGTTTCAATTACTCCCAACCTCCCTAAATACTCCCTTACCTATAAAATATCGAATCAACATTTTGAACATAGCCCGTGAATTACAGTCCACAACCCGCCGCAACACCATGTTTCTTGTGACTTCACTTTATAGGCTGACGTGCATGCTAAATTCCTGAATCATGCGGCATACTGGCCCAGCTGATTCGAACAGCACATGGTTTTGAGATATCGAGTTAATTAATAGTAATTATTATTAATCAAGTGGGAATTTAATTAGTTTTAAAAGAAGAGCACTTTGCAAAGGCAAGGACTAGAATGGTTAAAGGTCGAGAGTTCCGCATGTGTCGCCACTACATGTGGCCTGCCAACATTGAAACCTCAACAATCTACACAAAGAAGATAATACACAGTTGTGTCAAAAATGCGCAGGTTTTTCCTCGTGACATACAACTGTTCTTTGATGTTTCAAACCAAAACTACTACTGAGGATGATGCAGAGAGGGCTTTGCCTTCAGTCAAACTATACTAGGGTGTACTCAAACTCTGGTCACTTGAACTCTTGATCTAACCTTCTTATTTATTCGGAGCAACCACGTCTTGATATTGGTATAGTGGTTATGAGATATGTGTTCGATTGTAAAAACTGGTCCATACTTTTTGGAGTGCTTCCCTTCAGGCCAAAACGGAGGGTACTGTTGCTGAAAAACACGAAGAGAGTTTGTAAATCAGTACAAATGAAGGTGTTGGTAGGATTTTCAATGTTATGCTTTCTAACAACACATTGCATGGGACTTACGGAATCGTGTGGTGGAACGCACAGTACTACTACAGCTGAGCACTCGTAGTCGTACACTAAAGACCAAAATTCACCTGGCGTGTGCTTGAGAGGCCACTCAGTCACTATGTACTCTCGAGGTTTAGTGTAACCCTGCAAATAATGACATATTACTGAACAGTAGATACTTATGATAAGATACTTATTATTTTTCAACAGGTAGATAATTGACTAGTATGTCATCATTCAAGTTTGATCATGGTGTATCTCAAAAAAATGTGAAATCGAGTTTTTGGTGATACTGCATTCATGTTTTCAAGCCAATAGTATTACTGGTTAGGAGTTCATTGCCAGGGTGCGCTATCATACCTGAGACAACCCCTGAGCCTGAAACCACCAATCCTTCGTGGATTATATCATTTGTCGCCCTAAACGTAGGGCGATTGTATCATTTGTCGTCCTAAACAAGATTCGATTACCAAAGTGAAGGATACTAGGGGCGGCGACATGGGGGCGGGAAAATGTCATTATTTTCTAAAACACTTGCTTCCTATCGAACCCCTGAGCCGGAAACAACCAATCCTTTGTGGATTATATCATTTGTCGTCCTAAACAAGATTCGATTACCAAAGTGAAGGATACTAGGGGCGGCGACATGGGGGCGGGAAAATGTCATTATTTTCTAAAACACTTGCTTCCTATCGAACCCCTGAGCCGGAAACAACCAATCCTTTGTGGATTATATCATTTGTCGTCCTAAAAAAGATTCGATTACCAAAGTGAAGGATACTAGGGGCGGCGACATGGGGGCGGGAAAATGTCATTATTTTCTAAAACACTTGCTTCCCACCGAAACCCTGAGCCTGAAACAACCAATCCTTCGTGGATTATATCATTTGTCGTCCTAAACAAGATTCGACTACCAAAGTGAAGGATACTGGGGGCGGCGACATGAGGCGGCAAACGTCATTATTTTCTAAAACACTTGCTTCCCACCGAACCCCTGAGCCTGAAACAACCAATCCTTTGTGGATTATATCATTTGTCGTCCTAAACAAGATTCGATTACCAAAGTGAAGGATACTAGGGGCGGCGACATGGGGGCGGGAAAATGTCATTATTTTCTAAAACACTTGCTTCCTATCGAACCCCTGAGCCGGAAACAACCAATCCTTTGTGGATTATATCATTTGTCGTCCTAAACAAGATTCGATTACCAAAGTGAAGGATACTAGGGGCGGCGACATGGGGGCGGGAAAATGTCATTATTTTCTAAAAAACTTGCTTCCCACCGAACCCCTGAGCCTGAAACAACCAATCCTTTGTGGATTATATCATTTGTCGTCCTAAACAAGATTCGATTACCAAAGTGAAGGATACTAGGGGCGGCGACATGGGGGCGGGAAAATGTCATTATTTTCTAAAAAACTTGCTTCCCACCGAACCCCTGAGCCTGAAACAACCAATCCTTTGTGGATTATATCATTTGTCGTCCTAAACAAGATTCGATTACCAAAGTGAAGGATACTAGGGGCGGCGACATGGGGGCGGGAAAATGTCATTATTTTCTAAAAAACTTGCTTCCCACCGAAACCCTGAGCCTGAAACAACCAATCCTTTGTGGATTATATCATTTGTCGTCCTAAACAAGATTCGATTACCAAAGTGAAGGATACTAGGGGCGGCGACATGGGGGCGGGAAAATGTCATTATTTTCTAAAACACTTGCTTCCCACCGAAACCCTGAGCCTGAAACAACCAATCCTTTGTGGATTATATCATTTGTCGTCCTAAACAAGATTCGATTACCAAAGTGAAGGATACTAGGGGCGGCGACATGGGGGCGGGAAAATGTCATTATTTTCTAAAACACTTGCTTCCCACCGAAACCCTGAGCCTGAAACAACCAATCCTTTGTGGATTATATCATTTGTCGTCCTAAACAAGATTCGATTACCAAAGTGAAGGATACTAGGGGCGGCGACATGGGGGCGGGAAAATGTCATTATTTTCTAAAAAACTTGCTTCCCACCGAACCCCTGAGCCTGAAACAACCAATCCTTTGTGGATTATATCATTTGTCGTCCTAAACAAGATTCGATTACCAAAGTGAAGGATACTAGGGGCGGCGACATGGGGGCGGGAAAATGTCATTATTTTCTAAAAAACTTGCTTCCCACCGAAACCCTGAGCCTGAAACAACCAATCCTTTGTGGATTATATCATTTGTCGTCCTAAACAAGATTCGATTACCAAAGTGAAGGATACTAGGGGCGGCGACATGGGGGCGGGAAAATGTCATTATTTTCTAAAACACTTGCTTCCTATCGAACCCCTGAGCCGGAAACAACCAATCCTTTGTGGATTGTATCATTTGTCGTCCTAAACAAGATTCGACTACCAAAGTGAAGGATACTGGGGGCGGCGACATGAGGCGGCAAACGTCATTATTTTCTAAAACACTTGCTTCCCACCGAAACCCTGAGCCTGAAACAACCAATCCTTTGTGGATTATATCATTTGTCGTCCTAAACAAGATTCGATTACCAAAGTGAAGGATACTAGGGGCGGCGACATGGGGGCGGGAAAATGTCATTATTTTCTAAAAAACTTGCTTCCCACCGAACCCCTGAGCCTGAAACAACCAATCCTTTGTGGATTATATCATTTGTCGTCCTAAACAAGATTCGATTACCAAAGTGAAGGGTACTAGGGGCGGCGACATGGGGGCGGGAAAATGTCATTATTTTCTAAAAAACTTGCTTCCCACCGAAACCCTGAGCCTGAAACAACCAATCCTTTGTGGATTATATCATTTGTCGTCCTAAACAAGATTCGATTACCAAAGTGAAGGATACTAGGGGCGGCGACATGGGGGCGGGAAAATGTCATTATTTTCTAAAACACTTGCTTCCCACCGAAACCCTGAGCCTGAAACAACCAATCCTTTGTGGATTATATCATTTGTCGTCCTAAACAAGATTCGATTACCAAAGTGAAGGATACTAGGGGCGGCGACATGGGGGCGGCAAATGACATTATTTTCTAATAAGCTTACATCGACGAAGACAGCATTGATGTAATCGGTGAATGCATTTCCTTGAAACGAAGTGAGGTATGGCCTGAAGTTATCAGCTGAAACATTGCAATGTAAAGATTAGTAAACTTAATTTGTGTACATATATCTTATGTTTATTATAAAAACAAAAACAAGGCGGAAAACTAGAATACCAGTCGCAGGTGGCAGGGAGCGAGCCTGGCACAACATGCCGCCGGCTCGATACCGAGGCTGATTTACCCGTAGTGCAACCAGGAAAAGAAGATTATAAAGTGATAACGGGGTACACATTGTTTGCAGCAATCGAGCCAGAGATCCAAACCCATAGTATTAGAAATTATTGTTTTAATTGGTCATGGTCATGGTTATGATATTGTGGTATATTTTGTTTGGCCAATATTCCTTATGAACGCAGCTCTTTTCGAAGAAGTATTTTAAATAAGAGGATATTGACTATTATACCTTCTATAATATAGAAGGTATAATAGTCAATATCCTCTTTTTTAAAATACTTCTTCGAAAAGAACATATTATGTTTGTTTTGTTTTTCACTTATAATTAATAATATAGCTAGACCCCCAAACACACTACATTGACCTAATTGCCAACGATAGCAAGGATTTTCTTGGCCTACCTAGTCTAACGAAATTACCATACAAATCAACAGAAGTTAAGACAATTTTTGAAAAGTAAATTGGACAAGATATCGATGACTGCTTATTCGAGAAGTCTTGTTTCATCATTTGACTCAGCGAGACAAAGATTGTGAACAAGATTGCTGCCTAACTTATTTTACGGTAAAAATGGCGATTTTTTGCGACAAATTTTACTTGTCGATATATACTGAAAGATCCACGGTTTTTGGCAATGTTTTGATCATGCCGTTGGAGAGCTGAGCTTTTGGGCCAACTTTTAGGGTTACAGTATGCAAGTAACCGGCAGATTCAGTTTGGCTTACAAACGTTTGAAAAAACTGTACATTTCCGAAATTTTCGAGACTTTCCTATTCGGGATCATTTTTCAATATCTGAATCTTCTCCAAAATGCTTTATTTAGTATTAGGGAGATAGGGAATTTAACGCTATTTTCAACTGTATAATCACATTTGAATGTTGACTGAAAAATGTGGGACTTAGGGCCATTTTAGTGATTTACGGTCGAAAAAAAATCTTAAAAGTGAAAAAAGTCGGATTTCGACCGGTATAAAAAAAAATTGTTTATCGGACACTTTTCATCAGAAATTAGTTGTAGAATCGATCCCTGGCGGATGGTACCACCTTAAGGGTTACACACTGCATATTGTCTTAAGTAATTTTTATTTTTAATTATTTTTATTATATTTTTTCTTTATTTTTATTAATTTATGGGATGATTTTTTGTTACTCTCTCTCGATCTAGGTTTGCGACGTATTTTCACATGGCCATTTGTCATGGCAGCGGTGAATAAAACAAGCATCAGTGCTGTTTTTTTGGAGCACTATGGTTTATTAGTAGACCCCAAAAAACCCAGTCTACACAGTGAAATATAACTATATAACTACCCTTCTATAACTAACATAGGTACGAACTCAAGGTACGATACACTGCTCAGAGAGTTCAAAGATATCACCTGAGTGACACTTGAGATGGAACAAGCAAAACACAAAGTGATGGACCACCAGTGGTAGCAAAATTTAGACAACTTGACCCCACTAAGCCATTGCCAAAAAAAATTGTTTGAATATGCGGCGACTCCACACCATTTTTATTTCTTCCAAATTTCCATTTCAAACAGTTGTTTTTCAAAAAAGTCTGTTTGCAAAAAAGTTAGAAAAAATGTTAGCTCATTGAAAAGGTTCCGAGTTGAAAAATTACAAGTCCAGTTTCAAGTTGTGGCAAAAATGTAACGGTAATCTTCTGTCACTTATGACCGGTCTTAACCTTCCTTCCAATGGTTAACCCGACCTGATTTATAAGACATTGCGATAATATCCGAGCGTCACCTGTGTGATCTCATTCCTAACATTCAAGATCTGACCTGAGCTCTACTCGACGGGGATTCGAACCCCGGTCTCTCGCATTGCAACCGGGGTTGCTGACCACTAGACTACCGTTTTATATAAATACAGTACGTTTATTGAATGGACTTAATTACAATACTTATTAGTATTGGATCTTAGTGCTAATACATTAATACCGGCCTTATTCCATTTTCGGCAAGTTTTTTTTAAAACCACCGTTTTTTCATTAGTTGTTCGCTTTGTTATTACGGAGGCCATTTGGCGGGCACTCCTTAGGAAAAACTTGCCCAGAATCTCAGCTTTCCAACAGTATAGTTATTTTTTATTTTTTAGGAGGGACTGACTTTTTGAGAAAATTGAGTTTGCATGCGAAAAAACGTGTATTTTCAGGCACATTGTCACGCTGAATCGAATGGTGACGTACCCAGACCTCCCGTGCAACGAATTAAATGAGTTTTCAGTCGCAATATCTCCATTTCAGGGTGTATAAAGTTTCAAGTCAATGGCATTACTTAGGAAATTTATTTATTTTCATGGGAGGGCCTGCATAAAATCAAATTCTCGATGATGCAGAGGGTTGCTCGTCTATGAATGGAGGACCGCACGCTGAAGGTCACGGTGGTTCTAGCAAATCAGAACGGAGGACTTTTGAGCATTCACGTAATTTTATTTTATGCAGGCCCTCCCTCAAAAATAAATAAATTTCCTAAGTAATGCCGTGGACTTGACACTTTCTACACCCTGAAATGGTGATATTGCGACTGAAAACTCATTTAATTCACTGCTAAGGGGGTCTGGTTACGTCACCATTCGATTCAGCGGGAAAATATGCCTGAAAATAAACGTTTTTTCGCATACAAACCCAATTTTCTCAAAAAGTCAGTCCCTCCTAAAAAATAAAAAATAACTATACCGTTGGAAAGCTGAGATTCTGGGCAAGTTTTTCCTAAGGAGTGCCCGCCGAATGGCCTCCGTAATAACAAAGCGAACAACTAATGAAAAAACGTTGATTTTAAAAAAATCTTCGAATTTTCATTTTTCGCCATTTTTTACCAGTTAGGCCATACTAAAAAAAAAAAAAAAGGATTTTGGATTAAAGAGATAGGAAATTTAACGCTCTTTCCAACGGTATCCACAGCTTGTATTTTACGTAATAATTTAAGGAAGTTACGTCCATTTTACCGAGACGAGGTGGAGAAGACGAAAAAAAAATCTTAAAAGTGAAAAAAGTCGGATTTTTAGTCGAGTAAGAAAAAAAACTCTACGTGGCATTTTTTGTTGCAAATTACCTGTAGAATCGATTCCCTGAGTTTGTTACATAGTTACACTGTATGATATATCGATCGAGTGGCTATTTTCAGCTCTTAGATAAGAGTGGCAGATGGATCCATCCCGAGTTCTGCCCGTCCGGGACAGGTAACAGAGGTAGATGGAGACACCCCGAGTTCTGCCCGTCAGCGACGGGCCCGACAGCTAGTTAATGACATAAATGTCATCGGGAGTTGTACTTAAACCCTTAGTGGGAAAATTGAAAAAACCCAGTCAGGTACTACCGATTGAATATTTTATTGGCATAAAGGTACATACCTACATGGGTTTATATTCAAGTGACTTAAGATATATATTTAGGGTTAACTGAAACCAAGTTTTCAAAATTTCCAGTCGTGCAGCATGGCTGTAAGAGCGAATTTTCGAATTCAAATATTGGTCCATGAAATAAAGATTTGAGATCAAATAATTGAGGAGGCTCAGGTCCTTCTAGGACGGTGCAAGGAGTAACAACCATTGTAGATTCCCTACTCAAATTGAATGATATTTGCTAAATATTTTGATAATGTACGCAAGAAACTTACGCGGGACAATGAGCACATCTCGGTTTTTCTCTCGGTTGTCCCCTCTGTGGCCTCCTGCACAATCACCTATCGTGAAACGTGGAGTTTGCTTGCAAATTTGCTGAAACCAATAAGAGATAATCAATTCCAAGATCTTCCTCTTTCCCAATCTGTAAATTTTACATGAGATGGTCCAAATACGGGCTACCACTTTTGTTTTCCTGATGCAGAGTTTCTAAGTGACCCAAAATTCGCGATTTTGGTGTCCCTTGCTTGTCAATATAGTTCTCTAATTGATGTTGGCGTGAAAAGTAGTTCACTATTTTCGTATGCCACACTTCTACTAATGATTCCCACGGTGATATGAGTGTTGAAAGCACTAATAGCCACTCACACTCATACGCCAGTGTGTCAGAGAATAATTCTTTGATGGTCAAAAATCGGAAATTGGTGGCTCATAAGACATGTAAAACGAGTAATTTCAAACGAGAAAATTCTTGTTCAACTACCAGATCGACCTGAAGAATGGCGAATTTGATCTTTTCCTGCCCAACGGGGTCGGACATGGTTGTAGTTGATACAGCGACTGATAGGAGCGGGCAGGGGTGGCTTTCTGCACCGCTTTCGGGAGCCAATCAGAGAGCGGTTTACGGAGCTGGTCCAAGTACTGCTCTCTGATTAGTCTGGGAGGTAGATGACGTACATTGCTGCCCTCTTCCTGCCCAATAAGACTTCAAACCCTCCAGACAATTTTTTTTACTACCTTAAAAATGTTTTTACCACTGTCTTAATTATTCTGAAGGTGAGTTCTTTTCAGGAGAAAAATAAAAAAACAAATCATTGTCATAACCTATTGTGGTCCAAATATGGGCAGTTTACGAAAAAAAGTCGAATTTCAAGTGCAAAAAATGAAGAAGAAAACAAGAAAAAGAAAGTTAACGAACAAATGAAAAATGTACATACAAAAGTCGCAGATGTATGGATCTTTGTCCAACCCTGCGCATTCTGCATGATCCCAGTGCTTGCAAACATGGCACCGAATCCAAATTTCTCCTCCGTAACCCTTGAAAAAGCGTCCACCACAGAAAATCCACTCAGTGTTGTCGTTATCTGGTTCACCTGGAGGTAAATGGATCTCTGTAGTCTTTTTCTAAATCAGAGTTGTTGTCCCGCTTAGCATTTTTGGGGGGTTTGGCTTTTTGACTGTTGGGTTTGGGTTTTCTTCAGATTAATTTAGTTAAAGTTATGAATCCCTTGTGAAATTTAGGTGGTCTAAAGACAGTAGCCCGTATTTGGACCGAACCGTACTCCAACTTGACCTCCTCGGCAGCCATGACCATGCGCAGGAATCGAGCAAATTAAAGCTGATTCACATGAATGCGGAACCGCGGACTGCGGAATGCGTACGGCCAGAGTATGATTGGTGGAGATCATCGATATGTATAGACACTGGATAGCGCGCTACGGAGTATCGAAAAAGGTCCGGCGGGCCGAGGCGCTCCCCCACCACATGAGGGCCACTGAGAAAGCATTGCAACCGCCCTTCTCACACCAATAAATTCATTGAATTGATAGTTGCTTCACTAATATGAATAAACTTGACTTCTGTTTGACTTGAATGAAAGTTTGGCTTTT
This sequence comes from Stenodema calcarata, assembly GCA_963920205.1. NCBI lineage: Eukaryota > Metazoa > Arthropoda > Insecta > Hemiptera > Miridae > Stenodema > Stenodema calcarata. Next base: position 48,678,481 of record OY986048.1, on the reverse strand, counting down.
CCAATCGTACTATATCACACTGTATATGTGCATTTTAACATAATTAAGAGCAGACAGAATCATCTACTAGCTCACAAGGGAACAATCCAGGTAACGTTATTATGTTGTTTATGAGGTTGTAATGTTGCGACAGTTTCGGGAATTAGGATGTATAATATATATGAACGTACGACTTCTGGTTTGCAACTATATCCATTTATTGAAAACCCACAGATAGGTAGAGGGGTGAAGAGGAGATAGGAGTGGGAATGAGAAAAGGCGGGAAGGCTTTTACACTGACGTCACCAGGTTAGTTATCTTCAACCATGGGACTATGACATCTTTCTTCTTTTGAAAAATAAAAATATTCTTGGACATTTCATACATATTATGGTTTGCTTTCAATAAATTTTACAATAAAAGATTAATGATAAAAATAAAACAATACATAGTTCAAAATTAATTAAGTATCCTTGCGATCAATTACAATGAGTTGCGATCAAGTTAGCGATGGAGTTATCGATCCTACAATCGATTCATCCTCTCACTTGAGGGAGGTTACATTCATAATTGGTTACCATAATTGGTTGCTTATACAATATTCTTCTAAAATAAAATTAACTTTGATAACGTCGTGAACATTTTACATCTCCGTTGCGTATATTACCTATTTGAAATCTGAGTCTGAATAGTGTACCATGCCAAATCTTTGTGGCGAGTGAAGTTGTTCGCGATCTCGTAACTTATAAGTTCGGGTCGATGATGAAGTGTTTTGTGGTCGGTGGTTTGAATTTAAGTTGTTACTTTTGTCAGTTTTAATAGAAATAAAATCTCTTCTATTCTTCCTATATTCTTTTTTGTTTTGACCTTCAACAAACCATGATCTAGGGGTTTCTGCTTGTCGCACGACTTTTCCTCTGAACCAATTATTTTTGTGCCGGTATATTATTGGGTCGTCTTCATTTACTTTCGGTAAGTCCTTAGCATTACGATCATAGTATTGTTTTTGTTGCAATTTGGCCATTAAACTCCTTTCCCTAATCTTATCAATTGGTATCGGCTTTATTACTAGATCGGACTCATTGAAATGTAGCCCGTCTTTGAGCCATCTACCAATCATCATTTGACTTGGAGAATACCCAATACTTGGAATTAGAGCATTTCGATAATGCATTAAATGTATGTTAGGATTTTGACCGGTTTTCTTGCATTTTCGGAGCATATTCTTAACTATCTTTACTCCGGTTTCGGCTAGAGCATGGCCTTTGGCATAATTTGGGCTGCTTGTTGTAAGTTTTACTCCTATTCCTGACAAATATTCCTTGAATTTTATGCTGCCGAATGGATTATTGTCCGTGATGATTTCATCAGGGAAACCAAATCGGGCAAACATCGATTCGCAGATCTTTATGACATTTCCTGTATCTTTTTGTTTTATTTTCTCAAATTCTATCCACTTGGAAAAATAATCTATTGTCACCAAATAGGATTTTGTTTGAAATTCAAGAATGTCCATTCCTAACTTCGACCATGGGCGACTGGGAATGCCTTGCACTATCATTGTTTCTTTTGTGTTGTACACCCTACTTTCTTGGCAAATTTGTCATGTTGACACATAATTGTCAATGTCCGCAGACATACCAGGCCAAAAAAATAGTTTACGTGCTTTGGATCGGGTTTTACTGATTCCCATGTGCCCTTCGTGGAGTTTCATTAGCAATTTTTTTCTTTCATTTCGAGGGATAACTATCCGGTCCTGATAGAATAATAGTTTTTTACTTGTAGCTAAGTACTCTTTTATTTTTACATATTGACCTATTTCTCCAGTTACTTTACTTGGCCATCCATTTTTGACAAAAGACATCACAACACTTAAGGTTGGGTCAGTTCTAGTGGCTTCTACGAAATCTTGGTATTTAGTGTTAGACATTACTGATTCAATGAGTCTATGAATGACATATTGCATTTCTGGGTCGATTTTATCGTCACCGGGTATAAATGCTCTTGATAGGGCATCCGCTATTACCATTTGCTTTCCAGGTAAGTACGTCATATTAAATTTATATTTCATTAGTTTCAATTTCATCCTTTGTAGCCTAGAGGGAACTTTGTCAAAATCCTGTTTAATTATAGTTATAAGGGGTTTGTGGTCCGTTTGAATTTCCACCATACGTCCATATACATAATAGTGAAAACGTTCCAATGCAAAACAAGCTCCTAACATTTCCTTCTCGATAATCGCATATTTTTGCTCAGTTTTGGTTAATGAACGTGATGCAAAAGCTATCGGTCTATTATTTTGTAGCAGTACACATCCTAACCCTTCATTGCAAGCATCTGTTTGTATTGTTACTGGCAAATTTTCATTGTAATGACCTAGAACAGGGCTGTTTGTTAACAATTTTTTAATTTTGTTGACACAATCTGAGTGTACTTGCGTCCACCTCCAAGGTTCTTTATCCTTGGTCAAATTTCTTAAAGGGGCTGTTTCTGATGATAGATTGGGAATATATTTAGCTACATATTTTACTACACCTAAAAATCGTAATAAGGCTTTCTTGTCGTTAGGTTCTGGCATTTTATTAATAGCTTCAATCCTTACAGGATCTATGGCTATTCCTTCCTCAGAAATTATGCTTCCCAAGATCTTAATTTTTTGTTCATAAAATTTAAACTTTTTTTCATTAAATGTTATATTTGAAGCCTTAGCTTTTTCTAAAACTTTTATTAAAATTTCGTCATGTTCTTGTTTTGTTGTCCCCGCTATTATGACATCATCGATATATATTTTTACACCTTGTATACTGCCAAACAGTTCAAAATTCTTTCTTTGAAACACTTCGGCACATATTTTGACACCAAATGGCAATCGATGGAACCTATATCTTCCATAAGGGGTTGCAATACTGCATAATTCCGCTGATTGAATATCGATTTCTGTCTGGTAGAAACCTTCTTTGAGGTCTAAGATTGAAAAAACTTTTTTCCGTTTAAATCATCAAATATTTCATCTTGCGTAGGTATATGATACTTATCGTCGATAATTTGCTGATTCAGGTTTTTTGGATCAAGACAAATTCTTAGGTCCGAATCTAGGAACCGATCTTCAAGCTGCTATTGGGATATCAAGTTTCGGTCTTAGAACAATCACTCCAGTATAACACCTGTTGAACTTCATGGTTTCCACATGATGAGATTAATGTTCTTAAAAATATATTTTCAGTTGTGTTATCTTCCGTCAACCAGATTCGATCATTTAATATTATTCCAAAAGGTATTAAACTGTTACAGCATTTAGGGAACACTTTGCAACATCTTGGAACCTCACCAGACAGCCAGGAGGAGTGAGGTAGGAGATTTTCCAATCTCTCCGCAAATAAGCCAACATTTTAAACCCTTCAAGACATTCATCTCTTCAAGAACTCATCATCTCTTTCCCCATTTAAATTCCGTCTCATCAGTCTTTTGTAATTGCATAAATATTTGCTTTTGTTGAATAAATAATATTGAAGTAGGGTTGACGTTGTGCGTGTCCTTCTTTCACCTAGCTGCCTTCTGGAAAGTTCCAAAGATTCTAAGTAGGGCCCCGCAGGAAGCCTCGAAGGTATCGAGGGTACGCTAGTAATCTATTCCAGTGGTCAGGGTAAAGTAATTTACCCTGAGATAGTTAAACGGACCCATACAACATTGCTTAATATAATAATGTTATTTAGTTTTTGCCGTACTCCCAGCTTTGAAAGGGTAGCGTGTGTGGTTTTTTTCTTTTGAAATGCTGTGGCACATTACTTTGCAAAATAATGTTCCTATATATTTTATCAGTTTAATCTCATGGCTATCCTCGCCAAAATCACTGTTTGCTTTATGATTACGAAACACATTCTACACGCTAATATAATAATTTTGGTAGTAATTTTGTACAAAAATTCTTTAAATTATTCTAAAAACGTCTGGGGAAGCTCTTATTAATTTTCCTTTGGACGCAAAATCAGTAAAGTGATTATATGAGCTTGAACTAGAATCTTCTGTTACTAACAAATTACTACATTGAACACAAGTTAATTTCGAATCTATCTTCCTAATAACAAACCCACAAATGTAGTACAACACATTATCTTTATAATAAGAGTTTCAACGCTACCTAAAATTCTTTCTGCTTATCAATGTCGCCTGTTCCATCACAATCTTCAACTTACTGTGATGCTTCGCTGAAGCTAATGACAGAATTCTGGTGGTTAAAATCAAAACTTGAACAATTACTCTTATCAGAGGGTTAGACACAATTGAAGGGTACAGGGGAAGAAGGGTACGATTCCAAAATGGGAAAATGTTCAGGAGAGCACAAACTAACTTAACCATCTCATGATACGTTGCCAAGGTATGAAAAAAAATTATCAACTACCTATTCCAAACCATCATGGAATGAAATCGTTTTTCACCAGTACCGACCTACCACGTGAAACTACTCCAGAAAGCCTCTAGACGGCATTGAAACCTCGAAATCGACAGTGGAATTATACCCTTCTTCCCCTGTACCCTTCAATTGTGAAACATAACTTTCTTCAATGCCCACTGGAATTGTTTTACATTTGGATTGTTGTTGTTTCCTCCTCGAGATCTTATACAAGAAAACAACAGTTCCAGGTGGTCTTGAGAAAACTTGTACGTTAAAATGTATTTGAACTCACGTTCCTCCAATAATCTTTCAATTAAAATATGTATATGACAAAACAGTAAAGTGGAAAACAGAAATGAACAGTGGGAAAAGCTACACACGATATGCCAACGGTCAGGCCCACAAGTGGTGGGCGGAGCTCGTTTTCCGAGCCTGCCACCCAACTCAGAGCGCTATCCAGTGTGTATACATATCGATGGTGGAGACTCACCACTGGAGAGAGCTGGTGGGGTAGGAGAGAACGTTTCCGCAGAGATATTTCTCTCTAGAAATAGGTATCCTTCAGGAGCTCTGGAGGCTCACAGTAGGCCACTGCGCAGTTTCTTGTTATTATTCGTTATCAATCATTTTGGGTCTGCGCTTCACGTTTTTCTCTGGTTTTCCTACTGCAGGGTTTCAATTAAAATTAACAAAGAAGTGCTTATAGAGATGGTGAACCACACCCAAAAATCTGGATGACCGACCACAATTATCAAACTAAGCACCTCACAGCCGTTGTATATTTTCTATTTTTCAAAAACACCTCGATAAATGTGAAAAAATAAAGAGATCCCCGTTTCATGCTCCCCGTTCTTCCCGTTTCATGCTCTAATCTGATAACGGAATGAGATATCGCAATTCTGACTTCACCATCGTGTTAGGTATTTACTTATTTATAATAAGGATCGAGCCCAATATAACATAGGGAAGTATAGAGTGAATCAAGGAGAAATAATGAGTATTAAGGGAAAAAAATAGATGTGATGGAGTCATATGTTCAAGAGGTGCTGCAGGAGAAGACCACGCATGCTGGACTTTACTGAATGGAGAGGCTGGTGGAACAAGTCGACGGCGGGGAAGTTTCATGCAAGGAAGTTTGCCAATCGAGGTAGACGAGAGAGCGGGCGATGCCGGAGGTAATTTGCGGCTGAGAAGAGTACGGCGAATGGCTCCACAGAGCGAGAACCATGACGTGGGGGGCGTAGGCCAATTTCGAGCAGGAGAAGGGGCGCATCCAGGCGACCAGACAAGAGACCATGGAGGAGAGAGATGTCGGCGATGAAGCGCCGGTCCAAGGGCCGTAGGAGCTCCAGCCAAGCACCCATCCCCACATAATCGAGCTCATCCTATGGAACATAAAGTTTGGATGCCAAAAAGCGTAGGAAGGCATGATGCACGCGCTCCAGTTGGTCGGAATGGCATTGGTAGAAGAGGCTCCAAACCACGGACAAGAACTCCATGACTGGAAGCACGAGGGCCTTATAAAGGGTGATGATGGCAGGTACTCAGTCAAACTCACGGGCACTGTGCTTCAAAAAGCCAAGAGCACGAGATGCTCGCGCAGCAACCCTCGCTATGTGGTCGTTGAAGGTGGGTTGAGGGTCCAAAAGGATACCGAGATCGCAAACACCCTCCAATCGGTCAAGAAGCACCAAAGCGGTGCTCAGCGTTGTAAAATCTATAAACTGAGATTAGTCGGCAAAAAAGGAGACAAAATGTGTTATAAAACCAGTTGAATGGAGACATTTACATAAAACAAGTATTTCTTCGAAAATTCGCTCTTATAGCCATGCTGCATGACTGTGGATTTTATGTTGACATTTATCGAGGTGTTTTTTGAAAAAAGGGAGAGGCTGGCGATGGTCGGCTGAAACGTCCCGGTTTTTAGTAAATAAAATCGACTTTGAGAAAGACTCTACTTTTTCTTCAACAATATGGTCATCCACACCGCACACAACACTTAGTTCAGTTTATTATTTCCCATAATAAGCCATTGTAATCGTATTGCAAAACATTTGTATAACCCTCCCTCATACTTTGTCATATTACGTTTCAAGGAGCGAAGAATCCGAATCAAGAATCGCAATATTGAAATGAAGTCACGTCATTCGTTCAAGCACTTTTTATTACGTTGTATTTATTTAATCTCTTGCTGTTTTACGAAAGAGGAATTATCTACACTTGAACTAGAACGCATCTGGCACGCACCTTTTGTGTCAAGGTTGTTGCTTGCAGAAGCTTACATTCAGAGTAACAGCTTCTGCTTAAATCTAATTTATTTTAGAAGAATTTTTTTAATAAAATTACAAAAATTCTTGACGGCATCACGTCCTTCTTCAGCTCAGATCAGATGAGATACCGGTCTCCTAAAAATAAAAAGAGCGGGAAAGCTGATCTGCATGAACTTCCTTATCTATGTGAACGTCACCCTCCGGAATGGCGGACTCTCCGCACAGGGGGTTTTACTTCGTTTTATGCATTCTGCATCCATGTGAATCAAGCTTAGGATTTCTAGAGTGAGACTAAACCAAAGCCACATGTTTTACTTAAGAAATTGTGGAAATAGGAACATCAAATTATATACATTGTAAACATTTGGGCTCTTACAAGGGTTGATTTTTCACAAAACAAAACAAAAATTAGCCACACACAAGGCACAACAACGAGGCTGGCGGTCATTACAACACAACACTTGTTGGTGTACAGTGTAATGCTATTCCGCCGCTGCCCGTATTTGGACCATCACCTCCACTAACATTTTCTTCCAAGAGATACAAAATATAACGAATGATGACTTACTTGATATTCGCGTTGGTATTCATTGAATTTCGACAAGGGAGTTTTGACGGATTTCTGCTTCAATCTCTGAGACAACTCCTTTACTGGGAACCAGGAGACTCCGCACACAACGAACTCTTCCAGTGTGTCATAAACGAATTTGTACTGGTCCTGAAAATGCAATAATGATGATAATGGCACTTATCAGTAGGTTTTTGTTAGTTAGTGTTCTTAAAATTTGCTTTTCCAACTCGTTAGCCTCTTCAGCGTACTAGATAGGGTTGTAAGGGAAACGGGTTGGTCTTATTCTACAACTAATTACTTTTGCCTACAGGCACCCTGCATTTCTTTTCTAGTATTCCGCTTTTGTAGTATATCCCATGTTGTTTAGTGACGCACCCTCGATAGGAAAGTTTGACTTCTTGTAAGGCAGATCCTCACTCACCACCCTGAGGATGTGTGAAGATGCCCACTCTCCATTGGTTAAAACGGCCCTAACAGTCATGTTGAGAATCGAAAAGAATTCCCAATCTGAAGATGAGCTGAACGGGGCCAGTACACAGTTCATAGCTCGGGGTCACAGCTCTTTTGCCGAACCAACCTTTGAGTAGGTACAAGACAAACGTGACTTAGAAAAAGGCGGCGAAATGAGACGGATAACGTAAAACCTCTGTCTCTTACTTAATCCTTGGAGGTCGATGGCCGCTTCAACAATAGTCCGCCAATCAGCTCGATTTCGCGCTCTAGATCTTCCAACTACTGCTCTTTCAAGATCCTTCTCGACAACGTCCAGCCATCTTAGTCGGCGACCTCCTGGCTTTCCCTGGTACACCTTCCTCACAGCTCGGTTTTCCTACATTCTCTCCACGGGACCAATCCATCTCATTCGGTTAACTTTAATTTCGGCCACGATATCAGGCTTCCCATACAACTCACTTAACTCGTGATTTGTGCGGATTCCCCTGTAGGCCTGTCACCACAGACTAAAGAATGCCCTTAGGTCCAAAACGATTGCAGGACGCTGGTTTTTTGATATGTTGTTAGGACATACATGAGTAGTATCGTATCAAGTTTGCAGCTTTTAAATCCCTAGGCAAAAGTTTTGGGAGCCAAAAAACCTCGACGTTTTCGGACTTCTTTCAGTTATTGCCTCATAACTTGTAAGAAATTGGTTTTCTACGAAAGGGCCTTCTTACCTTCATCAAATTGAATAGTATAAGCTACATTTCAAGCCCAACCCCAGCTCTGTAGGTCCAAGAGATCCCGAGATATTGGGCTTCAAAAATTGGCTATTTCTTCCAAAAGGTTCGAAATTCAAGTTTCAGTCGTATCTTGGGTGGAATGTTAGCTCTAATACTCATCCCACAAGGAAATTCGTAATACTATTACATATGAACATAAAATATTCAGTGATGGTGGGGATGAGGTTTAATGAGGGAAACGCCCGGTGAATCCTGCTACAGATATACTCCGAAATACTAATTTATATTAATATAATGTGTTATCAATTTTGAAGCTGCAATGAAAAAACACGTGATACCTATTACTATTGAGCTTACCATTCGTTGATTAACGAGCTTGCATGGGTTTCTTGGTGGGATTGGGCTCTGTCACTTCGTCAATATGGGGCGATAGGTCCAGTGAAGTAACGTCTTCCACATCTTCTTCCTCGTCCAAATCAGCCACATCGACGTGCGGGATGTTGGGGCACGTCTTCCCCTGGCAAATCCTGCAAAGAGCAGCACTTCAGCCCTGCTTTGTGGCATGAGCAGCTCCTATCACCATACCCAGTCCTACACTTGCAGGATATCATTTAAAGAAGTGCCTGGGGTTCAGGATCTTGTGTTTTGGTGATAGGAGCTAACCCTTCCTGGCTCCTTTTCCAACCTCAGGTGGTGGGCTCCTTGTTTATTTACAACCACTTGTGAACCTTCGCAGCCTCTCGGGTTGGGGGTAGACGAACAAGTTGGACTCTGGCACTAGCCGCACACCTTACAAACAGGTCATACCGGAGGGAGGGTATGAAGCGTGTCGTCCTCTACCCCATCACATAGGACGACAAGGCACTTGCTGCCTGCAGAAGCCATCTCCTCATGAGTGGCGCCAAATTTCAAGAAGGTGGCAGCCAAGTCAACTAGCTGAGGGTTTTTTTTTAATCATAATTTTTACCATAAAAGCATTTTTGAGGAGATTGTCTGCAGGCATCAAGCGCCCTATTTCGTGATATATAGGGCGACACGCTTCATACCCTCCGGTATGACCTGTTTGTAAGGTGTGCGGCTAGTGGTAGAGTTCAACTTGTTCGTCTACTCCCAACCTAAGATGGCAGCGAAGCACCTCTCATACCCGGCGCTCCCAATTGACGACGTGACGGAGCCCAAGCCCACCAAGAAACAGAAATGCTAGCTCGTTAGTCAACTAATGGTAAGCGAAATTGCAATAGGAACCTGCTTGCATTACATGTTTGTTCATTGCAGCTTCAAAATTGATAACACATTACATTACTATAATTTAGTATTTCAGAGCATATCTGTTGCAGGAGTCAACATGCGATTCCTACATTGATCACACCCCACACCCCCCCTTCATACCTAAATATTTTATGTATATACTATGTAATACTGTGAATTCCCAACTTTGAATTTTTTTTTTTCAGATAGCGAGACCAATAATTGGGCTTAAGTTAAAGCTAGATAACTCCTCTATAACTCTTCTTTGGAAGACATAGCCAATTTTTGAAACCCAATATCTCGGGATGTGTTGGGCCGACAGAGCTGGGGTTGGCTTGAAGGCCCGGCCACACAGAAGGCAGACTGCCGCACCTGTTAGCGATCTAGCGGCCTCTTGTGCGCGGTCGGTCTAGTTGGTCGTGATGCGTCGCTCCGGTCTGTCGTTTATTATGAGCTTCTTATGAAACGAAGAACTTGTGCTATTATTATTAGCATTACGGAATTCTTCAAAGAAAAAGAAGAGAAAATGTTGAGTACATGGCATCAATAAGACGAGAACCGGAGTCCCATGAAGAACGGGGCTTTCAAGTAGGTAGGTACTTGAGTATGTTTCAAGAATGTTTAGAGGAACTGCACAGTCGAATTAACGGGAAGATTGAAAAGTGTTCAACAAAATGGAGATCACTAGTAGAAACAAGAAAAACACTAGCCGTTTGTTTGAATGTTCGTGCAGAGAATCATGAACAAACGTGTAATCACGCACATTTTCAAAAAAGTTTCCCTTTTTGGCTCCCAAAAAGTTTCCCTAAAGATTTCAAAGCTGCAAACTTTGTGCAATACTACTCAAACGTGTCCTAACAACATAGCTTCCTGCGTTTTTCTTCTTTTTTTTAAACCTACACATTCACGGTAACTTGCCTACAGCAGCAATTTTCACATCTCGCATCAAAAATCCTTTTGAACCTTCTCAAACATTCCTCATCAGCATTGGTCATGGTCACATTTCTGAACCATAGAGTATCACTGGTTGTGTATTCTGAAAACTTAAGGCTTCTGCTTCGGGCTCGGGATTGGAACACTCTTCCCATGACAAAGTAGCATCAGTTGCCTTCTACAACTCTCCTCTTTCGTATCTCCTCTTTCATGCAAATATCCTCGGTGAGAAGAGTTCCGAGATATTTGAAGGTAGCGCTGCGTTCATAGCGGTACAATTTCGGTTGCTCCTCCTGTCTTGTTGAAAACATGTACTAGGTTTTTTGCCGGTTTATTGAGGGCCCATCTCTCCTACATTTGTTTCAGTCTCTGAACGCCATCCTCGAGCTCTCTCTAAGGTTTTTCGACATCAAATCTATGTCATCAGCAGATGCTAGGTTCTGAATCATTCCGGTGCACAGTGTACCTCCTGGATTTGTCTGATCCACTTCTCTAATAATTTTCTCGAGAGCTAGATTGAAAAGGATGATTAACAACGCATCCCCCTGTCTCAGACCCTGGTCCACTGCAAACTCATTGGACAGCCCATTGCCAACCTTAACTTAGCATTTTGCACTGGTCACTGTGATTTGCAACAGGCGAATCAGTTTTTGGGGGACACCCAGCTCACCCAGTCGACATCTTCTTATAGAGTCATATGCCTGATGGAAATCCACAAACAGCTGATTAATGTCTACATCACATTCATAGCATTTCTCTATTAGCTGGCGGACAATGAATATTTGATCTGGACCTGCCAGTTCCAAGGCCGTACTGATAATCCCCAGGCTGCCTCCATGTACTGATCCAGTCGCTTAGCCACTATATTTGCCTGGACCTTGTACACAGTGCAGAGGAGAGAAATTACCGATAGTTGTCCCACACAGCTTCTTATGGATTGGACAGACAATTGCCATGCTCCACTGTTCTGGCATAAAACCTCTGTCTCTAGCAGGCTCTAATGATTCCCCACTCCTGGAAGGCCCAGAGACGGCTTTCACGCGTCCCCAAAAGCGTCTATAACTAAGCAAAGAGAACGCCCGCCGCGATGTTACTACAAGAATACCCCGGTTTCTGCACCGGATTGCAGCAACATCAACAAGAGGATGGTATCCTGAGATGTATAATGAAACGTATGGGGGAGAAAATTAAATTGCTGCTTTATTATTAGTAGTTACGTAGTGGGGGGTTAGTATACCCTGTTCCGGGTTGGTCCCTGTGACAGATGCCCACTTTTCCCACTACCTACTGCTGAGTGAAGGGGAGGGAAGATCGCCGAATTTCACTATCATAACTTTAGTATTTACAATATAACGTACTAGGTTCTCGATCATTCCTTTTCTGGATCTTCTCAGCATTTTGAAATAGCCGAACACGTTAAAACAATCTTCTTCGTCAGCCAACTCAAGATTCGCATCTATTGCCAAGTAGACCCCTGATCTTCCACCTCCGTCGCTGTTGAAGGAAGAAGGGCAATTTATTTCAATAGGTACCAATAAACATACATAATTCATACGAGTACAAAAAGCCTGAATTTACGAGTCCAGCGCTAGACTGGGTTTGGTGAATAAACCATCGTCAGTAACAAAACAATAATGAACGTGCATTACAGAGAGGTGAACTTATACAGAGGCCCACAAGTGAAAGGTCGAATAGCATTGGCTGATACATGTGAAGGGCAACACAAACAATTGCTATTGGCTCTTGAAGTGAATGGGAGGGGCTACTTAAGTGAAAGGTCTAGTGGGATTAGTTCCCACCAAGTGAAAGGAAACAGCTTCTGATTGGCTCGTTTGAAAGGAAGGGGCTGGGAGCCAAGTTATTATAGAAATTGACGCAACAATGGAGAAAAACTTGAAGGAATTACATTATTCAAAGATTTGCCTAACAGACTCATAATAATGTCGAATTTTCTAAGTACATTCAACATGCTCCCCTTTGGGCAAAAATGAGGTAACTCAATAAATTGCCCGTCTGCCAGGAGAGGCGAATCCAGACTTTGATTTTCGGGGGGGGTCATGAAACGTCATGAAACATTTTGACAGAGTATTAAATAGGGTTTTAAAATAATTATAATTAGTAATTTACTACTTATTCAATTACCTGTATTATAAGTGAATTGTAAGTTTTACCATCTTTGGCTTGCCGAGCAAGCCCTAAAGCAGAACAGATATACCCACCTACACGCCGACCAAGAGTAATCACGAAACGTTCAGGAAATCGCGACAAACCTTTCATCGATGGGCTATCAATATTATCGATATTTGCTGTCCGATAGTAGGGAACCTATCGATTTATCGAAACTATCTAACACCACTAGTTTGTTGGCGATAGATCGGTACCATCAATGTTGTGTACTTTCGATGTGAGCCATCGAACATCGATGTTAAGGCATCCATGTCCCAACCCCAGCATTTTTGCATGCAGGTCGTTACTCGTTTAAATCTTTTATTGGAATGTCTTTACAAGCTTGAAGCTGATGAGGTTCGTTGATTTGTGGCTATTTTGATCTTTCGATAAAGGTGTCGAGTAGAGCTGTGAGTATTGACAAATGGGTAACTTTGTTTTTCTTTTATATTTACTCCCACAAGACGACGCTGTTCATAATAGCAAAAAACTTCATTTTTCAAAGAAATGCTTTTTGATTAATGATTTTTCATTATATTTTAAAAGCCTTAATATGGGGGGGGGGGGGCAAGCAATGGTGATACTGGAGATCCAATTGTTACCCCTGGCTGGGGCAATGAAAAGGTACACTGGCCAAAAAACCAAAAAAGGGTCAGAGATCGTAATCACTGGACCTGAACCCTACTGTGGGGTTTCCACATGCCTCAGGTAAAGCACCATAAAAGAGTGGCTACTATCATTAACTCAAGCCTCGTGGAATAGATCCACCGGCCAGATAGTCCAGTCAATGGAGAGCAAAAAAGGTGGTGTAGTTCTGATTTTCGAATATGTTATTGAGTTTGGGGCCCCCTATGAAAAATCCAAGTTTCGACCTTAAGGGGGGTGCCCGCGATCCGCCATCTTGGATTGAAGGTACAAAACAATGGGGTTTTCCGATTTATCAGTTGATCCCCATGGCAGGAAGGCCCCAATTGATCTAAATAGGTCGAGGTGCTTCACTTATAATAAGCCTCCCAATATCTCATCTTAATCCCTGACTGAGTAAGTATAGTATTTCCCATTAAAAATATAAAAAATTTAAAAATTGGTACTCATATATTATAATAACTATTACCATAATAACACTTATTATCATTAATAATAACAGGTTACTCATATGTTACTGGAAATAGACCATTTTTTCATCTACTCTTGTTTTGTTTTTAGAAGTGGGTTCCCACGACTTCGTCGCAAGTGTTCCAGTTTGTAACATCAATAACCTAAACCATGGTAATACCATTTGGTAACAAACGCGTGGAAGGTCAAGCCCAAAGATAAGCAACTTTGGAAAACAATAAGCCGGTAAAATAGGAGCTTATTGTTTGAAAAATACCCGAAAAAAACAGTAATTGTTTTGGTGATTCTGCAGAACGAACCACTGAGTGATTCAAGAGGTTTGTGGTTTTAACCGTGTACTCAAAGACCCTCAGGATGTTCTGTATTACTTCTGGCACCGAGGAGCAGCTCAATGGCGTTGCTGGATGCTGATAACAGAACTTGAATGTTTGGACAAATCCATAGGATCCTAAATGTAAATGGGCTATTCTGTACACAAACCTAGTAATACACTTCACAATGTTGGCGCCATAGTTGGTGACATTATCTTTCGTAGGTTTTGTGATTCTGAATTGAATTGATGGCTGGACGAACGCGGTATGTCATTTTTTCGATTTTTTTTTTTTTTTTTTTTTTTGCGTGGAATAACGAGGTAGGTACCTAGGTCAACGATTGTCCCAGAAGAAATAGTTGAAATATTAACCAGCAGAGGGGTCTTGGGTCGGAAATGGGGTGAAGTTATGTGTTGAAGTTGTGGAAGAACGTGGTATGTTGGTAACACTGGGCGGCTGATAAGCTTATTCGCGGTGTGCATCTGTATGTTCTTAATAATAATGCCTAGTGCCTAGTAAGGATGGAAAATCGACACGAAAAATCGAATCTAAAAGATCGATTTACCGAAAAATCGTCACAAAAGTATGGATTTTTTATAACATCGATTTAAAAACTCTGCAAATTCTTGACACAACGGTTCATTATCTTCTTTGTACAGATCACCCTTCTGTCTAGATCACTAGGTCTAAATGTCTAGATCCTAAATGCTAGATTAATTATTATTATCAATTATCACTAATTATTAACAATTTTATCAAGTACCTACTGAAAATTATTATAATTTATTGTTAGGTATTAATAATTCGTATTTATTATTAATAATAATTATTATTAATTATGATTAATTAATACGATATAATTCTGGGGTTTTTAATACTACGTCGGTAATAATTTTTCTATAAAAGAAGTACCTACCAACAAACATTCGAAATTACCTTCATTTCCGTAGCACGAAACGCACCTCAGAACAACAAACTCGACATCACTTAAGCCATATGATGTTCCAAAGAGCTTGTTAGTATGAAAATGGACCTGTATTTCAACAGTTTGATTCACGATCGGGTTGTGAGGCACAATCTTTGAGCCGTCATTGTGAACGAACGGCTGGTCGTACAAAGCTGCGGATGGTCTTAAAAAATTCTACGGAACAAACTCTATCTAAATATGAAATAAAAAACATACCGTTTGATGAGAATTTTTCGAGATATGGAATTTTCAAAATTTCAAAATTCGTTTTGAACCCCTTCCCCTTGACCTAGGGTTATGAAACGTTTCGTGGATCATTGTGGGGCTGGTCCAAACCCAGAAACCAAATTTCGTAATTTTAACTCAACGCTAACTGGGCAAAGTGCCTCGGACGGCGTACGGCGGACGGCGTACGGCGGACGGACGGATTTTTTTTAATTCGATTTTCTGAATCTACGTATCTTGAAACGTAAACCAACAAATTTTGAGGGGGGGTTAAAATTTTTTTTTCTTTGGGCGATTCCAATGGTTCATTATCGAAGATAATAAACCAAAATCGGTTTCTAATGAGATACTATTTTTTTAAATAATTATCGTAATGATGATAATGATAGCATGTTCAAGGTAGGTAGGTTGTAAGGATAGGAAGGTTGTAAGGATAGGAAATCAGTAAGTGAAATAATTAATGTTCAAAGAGAAAAACGCGCGCCATGAAAACTGACGAAAGTGACATACCGCGTTCTTCCAGACATCAATTCAATTGTTTTGCGCGAAATCGTACGTCTAGTGTCTCTACTACTGGTCAAAACGAAAGTGCGTCACAACAGATATATTGTTGCTCCTGTTTCCTGTTAAGTTCAAGTATTGACTTAGGACCCCTCTCAGTTATAGGGCATAGTACGCGAAGTAATGTAAGAAGCAATCATTGTAGAAGTTCAGTATCCACACATACCACTGTTGGTTTCCAATCTACACACTCCATACGAGAGCTCATTTTCTATGCCACGTAAACATAACAAGTACATCTCCTAAAACTTCTCTGAAAACAAGGCAATCTTCATTAGTAGTATCGTCAACCTCTGTATGGCAGGTCACTAACAAAAACTTACTTGCAGTGAACAACTATTGGTCCTCCTTGTTTTGTCCTAGAACCGACAACCGCCCTCATCCGCCTCCTGAACTCGAGTATGGCGTTGGGGAATGGACAAGTATGACAGGGCCATTCGGTGTAGTGGAACTGCAAGAGTATCCGTTCCTCCATCTGGTCCTGCACACGCGGACGACGAAAATTAATACATTTATTTCATAATTTGATCAAATTTTAATGGTGGTCACTTGGTTACGAGGGACGTCGAGAAAGTAAGGTTGCAAGGGCTGTGTAGGACGAAGGGAATCGGGTTCCTTATGGTCAAAACAAATCATCAAACGTCACAGTCCGTTACGAAATGTCGTCACAGCAGCCAAACGCGCCAAACAGTTCGTCCTCCAATCGCTCCACCTACCGCAGGTGTGAGATACGCTCCGTTATTCGGTTCCATATTCGTATTCCATACCCCTCGAATCCGCTAAAAAATCAGCCTCGAATTCTTACTTCAAATCCGCGGGGGAGAACCTAAATGAGAAAGTCAAATCGCAGCCAAATCGTTTCAGGGATGTACCGTACCACGAAGCTAATCCTAAGTTCTCTGCTCCATTCACCATTCCACTGATGGACGAAACCGAATTGGGCAACGTTATTAGACGAATGGGAAAAAAACCCCTCCCCTGGGCCTGATGGGATGACAATAGAACTAATAAAAAAGCATTTTCATACCCTCAAGGGTGCTATGCTCCACTTATTCAACCTCTGCATTCGTACATCAAAGTTTCCTAGAGTATTCGAAGTTGCAAAAGTTATACCCTTGTATAAGGGCTGCGACAAGTCGAATTCTGGGAACTACAGACCGATCTCCATGCTCAATGTGCTATCCAAAACCATTTAAAAATGGGTAAAGAACAATCTCTACTCATACTTGGAAGAGCATAATATTCTGACACCCCTTCAATATGGTTTTAGGCAGGTTCGAGGTGTTGAGGATGCGCTTTTTGACCTCACTGGCGATTTGCATAAATTGAAGGACGAAGGTGATAAAGCAATATTAGCATGCCTGGATTTATCAAAGTGCTTCGACTCAATAAACAGGACGCTCTTATTGGAACGCTTAAGCATAGTGGGTATAGGGGGCCCTAGCCTCGACTAGTTCCACTCCTACCTCTCCAACTGGTACCAGTTTGTTTCGATTGAAGATTGAGGTAGCGAGTGCCTGAGGGTTGATTATGGGATTATTCAGGGGAGCACCTTGGGACCAGTGCTATTATTAATCTATATAAATTCTCTCCCCGGTATATCCAACTTATCCAACCACAAATGCAGCTACATACTTTGAGACACTCAAGCAGTTGATAAAAAAAAATCTGGAAAGGAATGCTGATTCATGGTGTGACGCCCATACTGACCATCTCACTCAGGACCTGCTTGTTTCATTTGGGTGGTATAGTGACCCCCCACCACCGGACCTGGCACCATCGGATTATCATCTTTTCAATAAATTGAAGTTGTTTTTGTGTGGATAACGATTTTCAAATGATGAGGAGCTCCAGGATGCTGTCGAAAAATAGCTTTGGGAGGTGGAGCGGAAGGTAGACTACGAGGGTATACAAAAGCAGGTCACTAGGCATCGAAAATGTATTGACTCAATGGAGATTATGTAGAGAAATAATGATATGTTTTGACACTCATTGAGCACTCATCCATGGCCAGTCAGTAAGATAAACGTCAGCAAGACAAAAGAGATAAGGGTAAACGCAACCTGGAGAGATCATCTGGTGGTAGATGGAGAGGTCGTGGAGTAGGTGGATTTTTTCCAATACCTTGGAAGTAACGTGGATACTGTAGGAGGAGCGGATGAAGATTACGAGCAGGATTAGGAAGGCAAACGGCTCTTTTGTCCAGCAGTACCCGGTTTGGAGGAATAGAAATATTTCTCTCGGGACCAAGCTGCGCTTGTTCAACACAAATGTTAAATCCGTTCTTCTTTGTGGCTGTGAAACCGGGAAAACGATAAAAACGCTAACCGTAAGCCTCCGGCTAATGTACTCCAGGTATTTGTTATTCGTTGCATGAGGCGAATCCTTGGCATATTTTGGCCAGACGTTTTCCCTTGATAGGACTCATCAAACGCTAATCTCAGTCGAGATTTTGAGAAGAAAATGGAAGTGGATACGCCACACCCTGAGGAAAGACGAGGGAGCATTGGACTGGAATCCGCAGGGTTGCAGAAAGCGGTGGCGCCCACGTGTGACTTGGAGAAGATCTGTGGAGACGGAGGAAGGCCGGGTTGGGGGTTATAGTAAGAGGTCAAGGCTGTGGCAGGAAATAGAGATGGCGTAACTTCGTTGAGGCCCTAAGCTCCTCTTAGGAGTGACAGGAGATACGTCAAGTAAGTTGACACTTCTCTTGTAAATTTCATTGAAATATATTCGGGTTTCAATTTTTTCACACATTTTGTAACCTTACTTTCTGGACGTCCCTCGTATTTCAAGGGGCCACAAGATTCAATTCCGAGTTAAGACCCAGATTCCTGTGACATGAGTTGTTTGGGACATACTGTATTCGACGAACTATTGACTAGTCCTGGTGGTCAGGTACACCTTACCATTCACCAGTCATATTGTAGGGACATGAATAAACTCCTACCTACTGCTAGTACCTTACATCAAAATTTAATGATGACGAGAAGGTTGTTTACACAAATGAGACCTTATTATGATGTTTCAACAAATGAAACACCTTGGGCGGCGGAGCTATTGAACCCCTGCATTCGAAAAATGATTTAAGGAAAATCTTGAATTCGATTCGACAAACCTTTGCTACGATTTAGGTAGGTAGATGTAATACATTGGGAATCCAGTTGATCATTCGCATCCTCTGATGAACGAACATAACGCACGAATTACTAATGTAATAATAAAAATAGTAAGTTACCTCACCGTGTTTTGTTTGTAGACAACTCGTACAGTTCGGATGTGGAAATTGGCCAGTTCCTCTTCGTGGAGGATGGAAATGTTGAGGTCTCCGTAGTTTTCACTTTTCACCTTAGCACTCGGCCAATATTGTATGCACATCACCTGAAAATAAACACTATTACTAATTATAAAGCAAAAGTAGTTATTCCACAAAGGTATAGCCCAGCTTTCACAGGCCCAAAGCATGTGCATTATAACTTTCCTTTGGTACTGACGACCACCGAGAGGTACGAAGCTTGGATTGAACGTTGGGCCTGACAGTTTTTTTCCATTGCCCAAGAAGGTGGGTTGGTATTTTACAAATATTTGATTGTATATGAGATGGAATAATGGACTAGCCTCTATCTGCTAGTCCATTATTCCACGACGGTTTACGTTCCATTGATAACCTGATCAGGTAGGTTTCCATACGCTCTAGTGAGGCGTTGCAGTTTTCCATAGTAATATTCTATGAGGCTACCTACCTACCACCAAGGTATCGGTAAGCATTAGCACACATGACTAGATCTAATTGATTCCCACGAAATGAGCTCAAGAACTTTTCTTTCCAGTCAGCCCAGCTGTACTAGGTATGCTGCTCATCCAGCAGAAGACTATGCATCCATTTCCCAACAGTATTATCATTTGATGAAAGGTTCATTATAAAATGGTCATCCAGATATTTGGATCCTGGGTTTTCCTAACAAATGTATGAAGTTCCTTATCATGCACACAAGATTCATTCAATAGTGATTCAAAAACAGACTCATAGATATTACCATTGACTCTAGATACTGTAAATTCCTGTGTTTGTGATCTTGCAATAGGTCAGGGAACGATTCAGCTGAATGTCACTACTGTAATTTAAAATAAATAGTAATGTAAGATAAAATAACAGGAGAATGCACCAAGTCTAAACTCATTCTATTCCAATCTTGATGATTTTGAGGGATTTTGGGATCACTAGGCATGGCTGCAAAGAGTTTTCCAAGTTTTAAGGAGAGCAGGGACGAAATTGAACCCTAAGAAGTGTGTTTTGTTCTAGAAGTAGGGGACATACTTAGGCTTTATTATCTCGAGGCAGGGTATATCTGCTGACCCACAAAAGAAGGCTAAAGCGGCCAATGGCCTGTTCCAACAACTATCAAAGAGGTGCGAACATTTGTTAGGTTTTACTCCTATTACAGATGTTTTGTTAATGACTTTGCCCATAGAATATCCCCATTGTATGGATTGCGTGAGCTGCCGGGCAAGCTGAAGGCAGCGTTTGATGACATTTGGAAGGCGCTCACCAAACTTCCTATACTGAGACATCCCACCCACAAGGCCCCATTTGCTCTAGATACCGACGAAAGTGACCGAGCAGTGGGTGCTGTATTGTCACAGATACTGACGCAAAGAGCGCGTAATCGCATTCTTCAGCACGTGCTTCAGCATAATTATTATTCCGTTACTAGAAAGGAGTCATTGAGTATAACTCCCTTCAATATTTCAAGTCTTAGGACCTCGATAGTGGGGAAAATTCATTGCGTAAATGGATCATGCGTCATTACAATGGTTCCATACATTTAAGGACCCAAATGGTCAATTAGCAAGAGGGTTTTCAGCTCTTGGCTCCATATAATTTTGATGTGATGCATCAACCTTGATGCTGATGCCTTGTCAAGGCGGCCCTGCGCTGACTCTCACTGCCGCCACTGTCTACAACAATAACAGAAAAGTGTTACCCAGGAGGAGGTCAAAGGGGTAAGGGTGGTGTCTGTTGGCGAACCCTGGGCTATTTCCCAGCAGGCCAATCCAGAACTGAAACCAGCTTTCAACTGCGTGCTGGAAAATAAGAGACCACCTTGGTCAGAAGTAGCTCCAATGAGTTCAGTCACCAAAAGCTTCTGGGCGATCCTCAGTAGCCTGAAGATCACTGATGGTGTGCTGTGGGAAAATGAAGCAGACGAACACAATAGATTAATTGTGCTAAAATCCAGACGCCAAGAAGTAATGCAAGTGGCACATGAAGAAGGAAAGTTTGGGATGAGGCGATTGCTCAGTGAGAACACAATACTACTGGTCACAATACTACTGGCCAGGCCAACTGCGAGATGTTCAACTCTACTGTGCCAACTGCAAAATCTGCCGGCGCCGATCAAACCCAAGATCCAAAGCCCCATGAGGACACACGTCACAGGTACCCCATTCAAGAGGGTTGGAATGGATATAGTGGGACTATTGAAGGTGACAGAGCAAGGAAATAAGTATATGGTAGAAGTCATGGACTATTTTATGAAGTGTCCTGTAATGGGTATCACAGCAGAGACGTTGGCGCGGGGCCTGGCTGACACAGTGGTCTCACGTTGTGGGGTCCTAGGAGAGCTCCTTACGGATTTGAATCTGCAGTATTCAAGGAGGTGATGAGCATGCTCCGGATTCACAAGACCAGGACCACCCGAGGAAGGCCGCAGAAGACCGACTAGTTGAGAGATTCAACAGAACGTTAAGGAACATGCTCTCCGAGATGGGTGCTAAGAATAAACGGCCAGTGACTCCCTTATGTTAATAAGGCGTTAGGGTGACAGACCATTCATCCACTGGGTTCTCACCAGCCAAGCTCAACCTGGGACATAGGCTGACGCTCCCTGTGCACTCGTTGGTTGGCAAGACTCCAGATGGGGATAAGCCTGTTTTGATACATGCCCAAGAGCTCCAGGATATGTTGACAACGACCCATGAAATTGCTTGTGAGAGACTCCAGAAAGTTGCAGCTTAATGCAAGACCCTCTATGAAGTTCGAGCTCGATCGCCCAGGTTCTTTTTACCTCTTAACCTACAACATTATCTATATAATATATACCGGTCTATATAATATATACAACTGTCTACAAGATCAGAGATTGAGTAATAAAAACAGGCTGAGGTCCAGAAAGGTTTTTTCAGGACGATTGCTATGTTTATTGTTTGGGTTGAGCAATGAGAGTAAAAACGAATTGTGTATTCATTTTCTAAAACAGTAAATTTGTCAGTTTTTTGTGTGAACAAAATACTTCTTTACCTTCTGTATAAAGTGAGATGCTCCCTGAACATTTTACTGGAATTATTAATTTCTAATAATACAGACCTTAATGAAATCGAAAGTCTTGGTCAGCATGACGATGCAGCTTGCTTTCTCTTGCCATATCATGCGCCAGAAGTCGTTGACAGTCGCCTCCGTTGGTCCTTGAGTGACGATGTAGGCATTTGGCGTCAGCAGGCTCTGGAAATTAATGAATCGAAAAAAATGCTATTAGCGATCAGAGTACGAATACGCTTGAACTAGCTCCATTCTTGACTAACTCACATCTACGTACGAAGCGTTTATGTAATCCGAGTCTGAAACCCCATCAACTGCCTCTAGGACGACTCTGTTGTAGTCATCTGTAACAGAAAAGGAATAAAAGTTACCAATGTAGACACAGTACACAGGGAATGTTACCGTGGTACAGAGACTGTACCTTTCCACATTCGCATTTCATAATTCCCTGGACACATTCTGTTCTGCATTGTGTTATTAAGACCGATTCTTTATCCATAACTCCAAAGAACTATTGGCTCTATCTAGAGAACGTTACAGGAATGTCAGGAAAGTTTCAGGGTTGGAGTTTAAATTGTCTTACAGGAACGACCTTAACTTGCATTTGAGCGAACTTGGTATTCCTACTCTCTTAGCTGTGATTCCACTCAACTGGGTTTGACGTCATTTTTTAGGGATTCTACAAGTTGGGTCTCTGGTGGCGATAAAAAGACCAACGCAATCAGATGATAGAAGTAACTGCGGTTAGCCCGACCCATTTTCAACTAAGCAGCAATTATAATCAAATAAACGACAACACCTGTTGATACTATAAAAGTACCTTTATATCGTCGCCTACGTAAAGCGAACTGCCATTTGGTCACCAGTTTTTTCGTCCATAATTTGCTGTTCCATGAGACTATAAGAGGAAAATTGGGAATCTTCGGTTGATCACGTGGAGAAAAGAGAGAAACCGTAAAAAATACTTAATTTTATGTGAGCGAAGGTGGATTAGAGTGTGGGTAGCCACCACGACAGTAAAAGTGATCAGCAACAATCTTACTATAACACACACATCCACAAATCTAACCCGGAATTAGCACATTTCCTGTTTTGGAATATGTTTTTTGATGTCTTAGTACGTCTGTCGGTTTGTACTATCCATTGGTACAAGAGGAAGATATTATTCATATTCCAACGATTCTTAAGGCCCTTTGAGCGAAGTTAGCACCCTGAAACTAATGAGAACAAACACATATTTGCAGCCAGCAACTCTTAATAAAATAGTAGAAAAATCCTAGTTATAAGCGCTTTTCAACGATCATGGACCACTGTGCGGCGCCTCGGTAGTTTCGGGGGCCTGACAGGTACTCAGGGAATGTTCTAACGACTCGGTCGGCAGCCCTTACCCCCAAGACAGGCGATAAAATACGTTATATTGAGAAAAGGGTTAAACCATTTAAAAAAAAAAAAAAAAAAAAAAAAAAAAATTACGGGAGCGAAGGTGGATTAGACTCGACGACTTTGTGGATCTTGAAAAGCTTTCTAGCATTACGATACAAAACACAGGACGGCAAAATTAATTGGCTGAAGGCGAAACGCCTCATGTCGGAAAAAAGGCACACACAATTCTTGGGTACTTTATACTTCGTGCGCCTCCTAGAAGTTGTGGACGAATCCCTTGGATAATACCAGAAAACCTTAGTCCACTTCACAAGGAATGCAAACCAGTGGGCTGTAATGGAAGAAGACCTCCTCAAACTCATCATGAAGTGAGAAATTACACTTGAATACTACCAGTGGTGAGCTAGTTCGAGGTGTGATCAAAATTTCCAGGAGTTTTTGAATTGCGCGACCGCACGTTAACGTAGAAGGCTGAGTTTGAATATATTTGAGTTGCGCGACCGCACGTTAACGTAGAAAGCTGAGGTAGAAACGTAAATTCCAAGAATTGAATTAAAAAAAATCCATCTGTCCGCCGCACTTTGCCCGGTTAGCGTTGAAAAAAAATTAGAATTTAGTTCACGGGTTCGGACCACACCCACGATGATCATTGAAAATGTTCATAACCCTAGGTCAATGGGAAGGGGTCCAAAACGAATTTTGAACTTTTAGCTCAAGTTTGAACAAAGTTTTTTGTAAACTTCCCGACGAGCTAGAGACTTGAAATGTTAAATATACGTCAGAACTCAATGACAATGCTATATTCACTTGGTTTCTTGTCTTTAAAATTGTTTAAACTATTCTTATTTGTTTAAACAAATTTAATTTGGATGATGAGCTAGAATCTTGAAGTTTTAAACACGGTTCGCAGAAGGATGACAATGCAATATTCACTCGGTTGTCTGTCTGTAAAATTGTTATACAATACCTACTTGGTCAATTAAATTTGGGTGATAAGCTAGAGTTTCATAATTCATTTCGTGAATTAGATTAGGGTGCTCAAAGAAGATAATAAACCGTTATGTCAAAAATTTGCTGAGTTTTGGTTTCGATTTCTATTCCAGACCATCCTGAATTCACTGCCAAAATGAGACTAATACACTCGAAGAAGGGCGGAACAGAAATGCCCGTTCAATCGTTCCGCAGGGCGCTGCACGACTGTGGATGTTTTGTTTATTTAGCAAAGTAAGCATATAGATTAACAACAACTGTTGACTGAGATTTGTAGATCTGCTGTTTAAACATTTCAACGATATACAACGGTAAATACTCAAAAGACCTAGAAAGTGCCTCAATGTCGCATGATTCAACACGTCGTAGCAATTTTATATCAATTGGCCTTCGGATTTTGAAGCAAATTTCGAGAGTCACCTTGTGGCCTTTCTGTGTAAAATTCCATGACTGCCACAATTCGATTATTGAAAACGGGAATATTAACCTCTCACTGAATCTCCCAAGCGAACCGGTGTAGAAACTTCGCTCACAATTGAAAACTACAGGAGAAAATCGAGGTAACTCGATTTTTTCCGAAAATGAGTTAGCGACGGTTTCTGATAGATTTTTGGATGGCGGACACGATGGTCAAGTATGAACAGAGGAAGAACGAGAGAAGTTTAAAAGGCCTCAAATCGCTGTCAAAAGATTTGAACAGGGGACAAACGAGGTACCTATCTGGTGCAGTGCAGGGGAAAAACGAGGTAACGTGAATTCTTCGACTCGAGGCCAACTAAGCACCTCCCTTTACCCCGATTGTGATTCACAGGTTTGTTTTTTTTTTCGACCAAAAGGCTCAAGCTGAAACTCCAAACGATTGGATCAGGGTTTTCAAAATTGCCCAGTGTAAGCCAAAGCCCTTCATCATTGAAAAAGTAGACAAGTACCTTGTTAAAAATTGGAGCGCATTTTCAAATCCGATCTATGGAAACAAAGCTTCGGTAACGTCGAAGGCCAGAACACCGAGAGAGGTGAAAACAGACAAAAATCATCCCCGGTTAATATACCACAGAACCAGAGACGGAGGAAAGTACCAGAGCACCATCATGATTCCTAATCCGAAAAAAGCAAACAACGAATGAGCAATAACGTGAAGAATCATGGTCAAAAGCTGCAAACAAATGAATTTATTTTTTCCTGCTAATGCCTATAAACCGACGTCCAATACCTTGGTTCAGACCAGCACAGCACATAAGATACCTCCTGCTCAGCTGGACCAGTTGTTCAATGCCATATTACCACCTTATATTAAACTTTAAAAAGTTGATTTAATGCGGGTTGATATTGAGCATCTCATTCACAGTGGACAATGAATTAGTTACTATTATTACTTTCTTTAAAATTGGCTCAAGTAGTCTTCAATTGGAATATCGGAATTATTTTGTTCAATATAATTTAGCGTATACCAGTAAGTTGCGGTTTTCAGTTCAAGATTGGCTGACTACCATATAATTTGCAGAAAAAGAGCACGCGATGTTATCATGATCCAATGCTGGGTAAGCTCGAGCAAGCTTTCAAATCCTCACTGTAATTCAAAAATAATTTTATTTCGGTTTGAAAGTATAGCAAGTTACCTCAAAGTCAATAATGGGTATTTTTTAATTCAAAATCAATGTTCAGACGGCGTATTTAATAAGTAGGTACGTGATCAAATCAGCTGGTAAAGGTAACGTTGCACAGGGTTCCACCAGGAGCCACCTGAGGTTTCCAGATTAGGGACCTGTTGGAGGCTCATGGAACAGCTTGTGATTGGAAATTCTCCTCTCAAGTCCCACATTTTTCTGCTGTTGTACTATTTTTAGTTTACTTCAATCATCTTGATATTAACCAATGCTGTATATCACAGGTGCATAAGAGTAAAACAAGGGAAAATCGTCCTTCTGCGAATCAAGAAGCTCTGATGAGAGCGCTCAATAAAGCCCATCGTTGTTTTATCATTGATGTACTTATTTATTTATGTTTTAACAATTTTGGTAGGTACTTTTTTTTTTAATTAATGTATAATCCCGTGTAATGAGGGGTCTACTATTTTTAGAAGTTGATGATGGTTCAAGCTACGATCTCAGGAAAATTCCTTCCAATCAATTTCAATAATTGACCTTCGGAATCGTACCCTTTACAAAAGAAATTGGTTTGTTCTTTCAAATTGTAGGGCTTTCCTAAAACAATTATGATGGTTATTTTCTATAATGAAGCTATCTTTGTTACGTTGCATGGTTACAGTTCCTTGATTCAATAGTATTACTACGTTACCTTTTCATTGATATCTACGATACCTATGTAAATTATTGTGATAAAACTCACTATACAGCCTGTACCAGGAAGTGGTGAATCTTATTGTTAATTTTATATCTCTTTTTGTTCATCAATCGTGATGTATCGTGATATTTGTGTGATATAGTTGACAATGCAAAAGTGTATTAACATTAGACTGCCATTTCTAACTCAATAACCCAAGTCTGATTTTGAGATTTTGATAAAAATGTGTTTCTTACAGAGTCTTAATTAATTTGTCCTTCAATTAAATTAAAGCTATTTCTCTAAATTTTAGAGAAATAGCTTTGTGTATTTTGATAAAAATGTGATTCTTACGGAGTCTTAATTAATGTTTCCTTTAGTTTAGAGAAATAACTTTGAATACCCGAGTCCACGAAGGTGGCTCAATGTACATACAAGGGAGGGTTTTGAGAAACCCATACCATTCTACCATAAAACCCTACCATTCTAACTAATATGGGAGAAATTCAATTTCAACCATTGGCTATTGTAGGCAACATATTCCCTGATCGATCTTGAGCAATAAAATGAGAAATCGGAGTATGATCAGTTCGGGAAATCAAGGTCTTTTAAAGTGGCTCAGGGTATAGGCCCTTTACCCTACGATGTACAGGGTATTCGAGAAGATACCAGTAGAATTGACTAAAATTCAACCATAGTATTTCGTCATGAATGACCAAAAGGGTCTTCACTTAGGTACCTAAACCAACAGGTAAAAAAGTGACACGCACTCAACATACGTATAACCGAATATGTTGGTACAATTGAATGATAAATATTTATGTATAAAAAACTCGAACTCACATGCAATACATTTCGGATTCTGATTTTTCTCTTTGTTTCCAGCTTTTGAGGCATGTCGACATGACTGTGTTTCTACCTTCACAGCTGTCTGAAACAAACATAACATTAATAGAAATCTATTGGTACTTCCAGTGAGAGATTAGGCACATGTAACAAGTAGTACTCGTCATGGTATGACCAGTACTACGTTTAAAAATTTCGCGTGAAAAACCAATTCAATGTTAATCATAAGGCCAAAAATAGTTCCGACCTAAAATAGTTCCAAAAGCGCTTCAAAATGACCAAAATTTACATTGAAAAATTTTCCTGCAATTCTCGGCCGATTTTAAATCTAAAAACTCTGAAAATTCTTCCATAATGGTTTATTATCTTGTGTCGAGATCGATACAATAACCTTGAGAGAGTTCCATAACTGTCAACTGGAGTAATACACTCAAATATTTTTCAACGGCGTCAACGTTATACGGGGCTCAAATCCACATTGAGGGCTTAAATGTAGAACCAATCCAATTTTAGCGAATTTTTGAAGATTTGGCCCTTTGGAGTTTATTGTGACCATTTTTATTGTACTTGACGAACTCCGAAATGGACTTTTCGTCTACCTGTGGGTCGCCCTTTAGACATTCCTACTTCGTTTGTGAGACCTTGTGGTATCTTTGTCGTATTTTCTGTTGACTCGTTCTGTGAATTTAACATTCGACCCGTCATGCAAGGTGTGAATTTAACGCTCGTGTTTCTGATTACTTTCAGCGAATTTTCGAAGCAAATGAAGCTATTGTTCTCGGTCCAAAATTTGTAAAACTCGTATTTCCGAAACCTTTTTATATCAAAATCCGTTTCAGACCCCCCCCCCCCCCCTCCAACTCACTGTCAAAACACACCAAAAATCATATGTATACAGGGTGTCCAGCGTTATATATGCTCACCCAATTAGAAAAAAATAAAATTGTCAACCCTCCTTCATTTTCCCATCGATTGTGCCATTATTTAATTTTTTAGACGTCATGTGACGTCAACTTTTATTTTTTTAATGGGAACACCCACTTTTCTAATTTTTTCTGGAAAACGACACCAAGTTAAGCGAAATTGGCCGGGACCATTTGAAGATAAGAATTATTGCAAATTCAGCAGGTGGACGTGACGTTATTATTAAGTATATCTCCAGCCATTTTTTTTCAGGATATAGGTACCTACGTTTACGTATGTGTCATTCCAGACGATAACTCTCGATAGAATTGAGATAAAAAGTTCAAATTTGCACAAACAAATCTGTCCTGGAAATCGAAATGCTAAATTCGAAGATGAGCAGAATCGGGCCATTCTAAGGTGATGTTTTTGGGAGTTTTAGGGGAAAACAATTACCCATAAATTCCAAAAATGAAACAGTCTGACAAGTGATACGTCATTTAAAAGATCTTTTTACGCTAAACACGATGGTGAAGTCAGAATTGCGATATCTTAATCCTTTCTCAAACTGGAGCACATTGAAAATGAAGAAACATGGTTGTTACCTGTGATGTTCTTCATGGTTCATCGTCTCTAATCTGATATCGGAAGGAGACATCGCAATTCTGACTTCACTAAGTTGAGGGGGTTTTGGGGAGTTTTGGAGGGGGATGGGTGGAATTACCCATAAATTCCACTGAAACAGTCTGACAAGTGACATCTCGTTTTAATGGTTTCTTTACGCTCAACACGACGGTGACATCAGAATTGCGATATCGTAGTCTGTTCTCAAACTGGAGCACTTTGAAAATGAAGAAACGTGGTTGTTACTTGACATGATCTTCATGTTAAGTCTGCTCTAATCTGACAACGGAATGAGATGTCGCAATTCTGACTTCACCACCGTGTTCAGCTATAAACTGAGGCGTTACTCGGCAAAAATCTATTTTAAACCAGTAAAATCGAGACATTTTACATAATACCTGTTATTTCCTCGAAAATTCGCTCTTATTGCCATGCTGCATGACTGTAGATTTTTTTTTTCTTCCGTGGCTTTTCCCGACGTATTTGCCTGCATGGTACCAACAGGCGTAAACCCAGAAGAAAAATATCGGGAAATATAGGGAAACAACTGGGACTGGTGGCTGTGCGAAAGATCATAGAACTGGCGAGATGAACAAGGGGAAT
This sequence comes from Stenodema calcarata, assembly GCA_963920205.1. NCBI lineage: Eukaryota > Metazoa > Arthropoda > Insecta > Hemiptera > Miridae > Stenodema > Stenodema calcarata. The sequence goes on along the minus strand of OY986048.1, from coordinate 48,648,615 downwards.
CGGGCGATCGGAGAGGACAGTCTTATCGGTATGAACTTCTGCCGTGTCGAAACCATAACATTGCACACAATCACTTCTCAAAATTAACACAACAATCTAAAGGAAACCTTCTAGGTCAGACTGGCGCTTGGATCTTACATCTAGCTCCGGTCTCTTCCAAACTCCCTGAGTAGTCCTTCAACTAGTGCAGTAAATGCTGTCAACTCAATCGCAATCGGAATAGGTGATAACGGTAGTATTGAGTATACATAAACGAGGGTCTGAATTCAATGAATCATACGAGAAATATGTACTTAGTAAGTATGTGACACCTACGGTATGCACGTTATATGCTGAATTTATAACGTAGTGTACCGTAGGTGTCACGTAGTACCTAAATTTCTAATGATTAATTGAAACAAGGTATAAGTCAATACACACAGTTATACAAGTTGACTGTTTTCGTAACTGTGTGTTGAAATCCCTGGATTCTGATTTTTGATAATGAATCCATCTGAGTGGAAAACATTGGACGGACTGTGTGACAGGGGCAAAACACCATCCCGGACGGACTATGTGAACATAGTGAAAACAATATCATTGATAGTGACATACAACGTAATAAAAACGAGAGAAATGGTCAAGGTCTGTAGATGTACCTACATGCACATCCGACACTTTAGTGATTAGACTCTATGTGGAGACTTGCCCATGCCTTCCGCTCATCGAAGGGTGCCCAAACTCGACCGATTCCCCGGGAGGGCTGAAGGAATTTCACACTCGCTTTGTAGTTGCCAAACACCAGATCCCACAAACAACAGATCACATAAATATGTAGATGTATAGATTAGCTGAACAGAGAGAACTCTTCATAATATGAGCATATTATACTTTTAGTGGACGCATAAACTATGTTGACGGGACATGAGATGATAAGGGAGATGAGGGCAGCAACGCCACCAGACGGCGGGGGACATCGGACGAGTTCGGGGACCCTCGGGTGAGCCGAAGGCATCCATGCCCATGGGCAAGTCTCCGCCATCGATGCGTACATATCGATGGTCTCCGCCATCGATGCGTACATATCGATGGTCTCCGCATAGACTCTTCTACTTGATAGGGCTGCGACTGGAGGTGTAACGATATTTTTTTTGCGATATATCGATATTTTTCGCCGATATTTTGTACCCCGATATAACGGGAGGGGTCCCGGGTAGGGATGAAAATAATGAAAGGGATGATAGAGATATAGCTATAATAATCTATTATTTGACCCCGATTAATCGATTAATTTTAATCGATGTTTAGCTGCCGATTATTTTTATTAATTGATTATTGTTTTATGAACCCTAGGTACCCCCCCCCCCCCCCCAAATTCAAATAGAACGGTATAGTTTTTAGTTCACATTTTAGAAGTGCTTTGAGGGGGGTTACACTTTTTTTTTCTTTGGTCGATTCCAATGGTTCATTATCGAAGAAATATTTTATCAAATAATTGTCAAACATAAACTAAGTAGGTACATAACTGAAATAAATACCTAATATGATCTTATTATGGTTCTTTAGTCAAATTTTGTAGAACTCCATGCTCGTTGTAAATGAGTGGTAGGTGGGTTGACTTTAGTTCCCGATTTCCAGAGTTGCCCGATTCTGCCCATCCACGAACTTAGACTTTCGCTTGCCAAGAGAGATTTATTGTGCAAATTTGAACTTTTTATCTCAATTCTACAATTTTATCTACATTTTTAGAATATATGGGTAATTTCCCCCCCCCCCCCCTCAACTCTCCTAGAGTTGCCCGATTCTGCCCATTCACGATCTTAGACTTTCGATTGCCAAGAGAGATTTTTTGTGCAAATTTGAACTTTTTATCTCAATTCTACAATTTTATCTACATTTTTAGAATATATGGGTAATTTCCCCCCACCCTAAACCCCCCCCCCCCCCAACCCTCCTAGAGTTGCCCGATTCTGCCGATCCACGAACGTAGACTTTCGATTGCCAAGAGAAATGTTTCGTGCAAATTTGAACTTTTGATCTCAATTCTATCGAGAGTTATCGTCTGGAATGACACATAACACATAACATACATCAACATAATATGTATACTGTAGGAAATACTTTAAAATCCATTAAAAACAGAATTTGGCCAAAAATTATCGTACGTGGTATTAATATCACGCGGTATTAATATCCTCTAATACCACGTACCATCAATTTTGGACAAATTCCGTTTTTAATGGACCCTACAGTATTTCCTAACGCCCGATCGAACGATGCTGTCGCCAAGTCTCTAGAAAAATTGCTTATGGGGGAAATAGCCAGTTTTGTTTGTTTACTGCTTCCAATACCTCGTGTCAGACCTCTCGTCAAGGGATCCAATACCGCTTATCATAATTAAGGTCATTTTGGCCTTCGAATAACACGTATCAGTTTCCATAGCTGCACTACAACAGATGAGACGAAGTCTAAGATGAAGACTTGGAATAAGAGAGAGGGGAGAAAATAGTGAAGAATGAAATGTACCACAAGGGAACACTGTCCTCACACTGTTTGATTTCAATTTAATCAGACTTTTCAGTTTCAGTTTCATTGGATTTTTCATTTTATTTACATTGTAAGTAGGTACACCACTACTATTTTACGGTGGTGATTCGGTGGTAAATTAATTTAAAAGAAAACGATTTTTTTCATTTGAATTTCGTTGCAATAATCTAAAATTAGCCACTAATCGCACCTTTTTTGTGCTGACAATACCACGTATCAGAGTTAGTTTTGGTTTCCAATACCACGTATGAGGGTTGTCGGGTTCACAAAGCCATTTAAGGGATTTTGTTTTCTATGCCCATTATTGGAGAGGGTTGTCAAGACTCACCTCGATTTTAAAACATTCAGAAAGACAACATTAACCCGGACTTTCCTATGCTCTCCTGAATAGTTGGATATTTTCTGATACGTGGTATTTGAATAACCGAAAATCGTATGATAGGTATTTGGTGTCTTTTGGCAGTGAATTCAGGACGGTCTGAAACAAATTTTGGTATAAAACGTTTAACTGAAATTCGAGTTTTGAAAAAAATTGTCTTCGAAAATTTGCTAATAATTATTATATTATATAATGTATAATTAATTATAATTATATAATGTATAATTATACACTTACCGTAGGTAGTGAATTTACGAAGAAAAATTTTTTTTTAACTCTGAATTTCCGAAAACTTTGTATACCAAAATACATACCTATATTACTTTTTTTTTAACGACGAGTGGTCGTTTGAAATTGTACGAGAATTTTTCAAAGCAGATTACGATATTGCAAGATGCCCGGTTGCGGGTGGCATTTGCAACATGGCAACCCTGGTTTCGGTTTCTATCTGTACCTGTACTGTGTGCATCTGGATGATTCTCAGGTTCTCGTTTGGAGTTGAAATCGAGTAGGACATTGTTTAATAGTAATAATGAAACCCTGTGCTAGTATACTGTAGGTACACTTAAACAAGGAAACCGATACCAAAGCGAAATGTCGCCAATGTTTTCAATTTCTGAAAACGTGCGGCAAAGAGGATGGAGAAGCAAAGAAGGGATTACTCTCAACGGAAGTCAGGATGCAAAACGATAAGGTATTTTCAGGTATTAGATTTGTGGAAAGGGACATGGAATTTGGTTTTTTTTGACGAGTGGACTATGCAGGGACATCAGATACACAGATTTAATGAAAAGGATATGCAAGCAATTTTTTTTTTTTTTTTTCTTGGGTCTGTCGCTGATTCCGGATCTTGCACCCTGTGGGTGCCGGGGCACACTGGTATGGAAGGTAACGGGCGGCATGAAAAGGGGCCTTCACAGCTTTTATGTGGCCGGATCCAATCTTGGGTATTGCCAAATACTCGGTAGGATCATTCATCCTTGGGAGAATGGGTGAGAGAAGGACCTCAGAAGCACTGGAGCTGCCTAAGAGGAAGATGAGACTCCTAGTGGGGATGCTGACGGGGCCCGGGTGCTTCCGGAAACATCTTCACAGAATCGGAGTATGCATGGGAGATCCGTAGCACAGAATTGTGGAGAGGAGGATGAAACTGCACCTCATCTCCTCTATGAGTGTCCAGCACTTGAAGCATGGCGGTACAAAATCTTCAGGTCTTTACTACTAGAAGAAATTGTATTGGCAAGCAACCTGGTTGGGGGGGAGGGGGGGGGAGAGCATCATTCTGGTGGATGGAGTGGACTGGACCAGAGCCTACAGGTTGGTCTACAGGGCAACGCTCCGCACAATAAGCTCAGGTTTCAGTGCAGCGGGTGGGGAAACGACTCACCCTGAGTCCCTGCTTATAATCTAATCTAATCTTCATCTGGTCAGGTTTAAGGACGTTTGAAGGTCGAATTTGGGGAAATGGTTGAAAAAATCTTTTAAAAAAAATGTACTTACATACGTTTTTGATTTCGCTTAATTTGAGCATGACCTTTGTTAGCCTCAGCAAAGTCATCAGAAGTTCAAATTTAGCTGGAAAAGGTCACTAAGGAAATTACTATTAGGTCTAACATACAAACAAAATTAGGGGAAACTCAGAAAAAGATGTACAAATTGTTTCAGATTTCTCCAATCATTTCCTCCTATATAGACCTAATAGACGTAAACAAAAGTCCTATTTGAAATCAGCGACATCAAAAAACCTATGACCACATTTTTTCAGATTTTTACATTCCTCCCAATCTGACCTTCGAATGACTTTAAAACTGGCCCGAAGATGGTTAAAGCGACCTCAGATTCGGAATCACCGACCCCAAAAACATAGAGACATAATATGGATTGCATAATCGTTCGTTTTGGTTTATTATCTTCGATAATGAACCATTGGAATCGCCCAAAGAAACAATTTTTTTAACCCCCCCTCAAAATTTGTTGGTTTACGTTTCCGTAAAATTTTAACCGTGAGTCGGGGATAGACCACATTGCAATATTCACTCGGTTTCTCATCTGTAAAATTGTTTAAATAATACCTTTTTGTAATAATACAAATTAAATTTTGATGATGAGCTATTGACTTGAAATTTTAAAAATAGGTCAGAACTGGATCACAATGCAATATTCACTCGGTTTCTTGTCTGTAAAATTGTTTAAATAATACCTATTTGTTTAAACAAATTAAATTTTGATGATGAGCTAGATACTTGAAATTTTAAATATAGGTCAGAAATGGATGACATTTCAATATTCACTCGGTTTTTTTCTCATTGCAAACCTGTTCATTGTGTACCCAAGATCCTTCCCTAAAAGACCTGGCAGCGGGAAATATTATTCAACATGGTTTGAAAAGGGAAAAACAAGTTTTGTAAAAAATCCCAATGCTCTAGGTAGTAGTCGATACCAGTGACCAACATTTTCTTCAGTAGTCGACATGGTTTTGCACTAGTAGTCGACCTACATGTGTTAGAAGTCGACAGTATCACTTGAGTCAGTAGTCGACAGGTTTCGTCATTCCATCGTTTTCGAATTTTACGACATCTAAATAAAATACATTCAACTGTGAATCGGAACTTGAAAATAGATTAATAAGATGTAATAAAGTAGTTATCAGACTTTTTATTTGCAAACAGCTCATTATCAGTCTCAAATTGCAATAAGTACTTAAGTAAAAAGGTATGAAAACTATAGTCGAAAACTCATTGTCAGAAAATTGACATTACAGTTGGGCTTAGGTACCTATTTACACATTTTTTTGACATTTTCATGTCTTTGCTTTGGCACATAAACTGAAACGGGAAAAATTTGTTCCCTTGATTCACCCTTTCCCTCAGATCACGTCAGAACACAAGCGACCGGCGGGCCATTACGTCAGAGCCTATGACGCACGAGCGTATGACGTAAGACGGCTGGCAGGAGGCCAACAAGTACGTCTGAGCCTATGACGCACGAGCGTATGACGTAAGACGGCTGGCAGGTGGCCAACAAGTACGTCAGAGCCTATGACGCACGAGCGTATGACGTAAGACGGCTGGCAAAAGACCAACAAGTACGTCAGAGCCTATGACGCACGAGCGTATGACGTAAGACGGCTGGCAGGTGGCCAACAAGTACGTCAGAGCCTATGACGCACGAGCGTATGACGTAAGACGGCTGGCAAAAGACCAACAAGTGCGTCAGAGCCTATGACGCACGAGCGTATGACGTAGACGGCTAGCAGGAGGCCAACAAGTACGTCAGAGCCTATGACGCACGAGCGTATGACGTAATACGGCTGGCAGGAGGCCAACTATTGCGTCAGAGCCTATGACGCACAAGCGTATGACGTAAGACGGCTGGCAGGAGGCCAACAAGTACGTCAGAGCCTATGACGCAAGAGCGTATGACGTAAGACGGCTGGCAGGAGGCCAACTATTGCGTCAGAGCCTATGACGCACAAGCGTATGACGTAAGACGGCTGGCAGGAGGCCAACAAGTACGTCAGAGCCTATGACGCACGAGCGTATGACGTAAGACGGCTGGCAGGTGGCCAACAAGTACGTCAGAGCCTATGACGCACGAGCGTATGACGTAAGACGGCTGGCAGGTGGCCAACAAGTACGTCAGAGCCTATGACGCACGAGCGTATGACGTAAGACGGCTGGCAAAAGACCAACAAGTGCGTCAGAGCCTATGACGCACGAGCGTATGACGTAAGACGGCTAGCAGGAGGCCAACAAGTACGTCAGAGCCTATGACGCACGAGCGTATGACGTAATACGGCTGGCAGGAGGCCAACAAGTGCGTCATACGACGAGACCTTTTATGTCTCTGCGCCCCCTCCCACACCTACACCGCGTACCTCGTACTTCATTTTGGTTTATTATCTTCGATAATGAACCATTGTAATCGCCCAAAGAAAAAAAAAATTCAACCCGCCCTCAAAATTTGTTGGTTTACGTTTCAAGATACGTAGATTCAGAAAATCGAATAAAAAAAAACTCTGCAAATTCTTGACACAACGGTTCATTATCTTCTTTGTACAGATCACCCTTCTGTCTAGATCACTAGGTCTAAATGTCTAGATCCTAAATGTTAGATTAATTATTATTATCAATTATCACTAATTATTAACAATTTTATCAAGTACCTAGTGAAAATTATTATAATTTATTGTTAGGTATTAATAATTTGTATTTATTATTTATAATTATTATTATTAATTATGATTAATTAATACGATATAATTCTGGGGTTTTTAATACTACGTCGGTAATAATTTTTCTATAAAAGAATTACCTACCAACAAACATTCGAAATTACCTTCATTTCCGTAGCACGAAACGCACCTCAGAACAACAAACTCGACATCACTTAACCCATATGATGTTCCAAAGAGCTTGTTAGTATGAAAATGGACCTGTATTTCAACAGTTTGATTCACGATCCTGTAGTGAGGCACAATCTTTGAGCCGTCATTGTGAACGAACGGCTGGTCGTACAAAGCTGCGGATGGTCTTAAAAAATTCTACGGAACAAACTCTATCTAAATATGAAATAAAAAACATACCGTTCTATATGAATTTTTCGAGATATGAAATTTTCAAAATTTCAAAATTCGTTATGAACCCCTTCCCCTTGACCTAGGGTTATGAAAAGTTTCGAGGACCATTGTGGGGTTGGTCGAAACCCATAAAAAAAATTTCGTAATTTTAACTCAACGCTAACTGGGCAAAGTGGCGCGGACGGCGGACGGCGTACGGCGTACGGCGTACGGCGTACGGCGGACGGACGGATTTTTTTTTATTCGATTTTCTGAATCTACGTATCTTGAAACGTAAACCAACAAATTTTGAGGGGGGGTTAAAATTTTTTTTTCTTTGGGCGATTCCAATGGTTCATTATCGAAGATAATAAACCAAAATCCGTCCGTCCGCCGTACGCCGTTCGCCGTACGCCGTCCGCGGCACTTTGCCCAGTTAGCGTTGAGTTAAAATTACGAAATTTTTTTTATGGGTTTCGACCAACCCCACAATGGTCCTCGAAACTTTTCATAACCCTAGGTCAAGGGGAAGGGGTTCAAAACGAATTTTGAAAATTTGAAAATCTCATATCTCGAAAAATTCATATAGAACGGTATGTTTTTTATTTCATATTTAGATAGAGTTTGTTCCGTAGAATTTTTTAACACCATCCGCAGCTTTGTACGACCAGCCGTTCGTTTACAATGACGGCTCAAAGATTGTGCCTCACAACACGATCGTGAATCAAACTGTTGAAATACAGGTCCATTTTCATACTAACAAGCTCTTTGGGACATCATATGGCTTAAGTGATGTCGAGTTTGTTGTTCTGAGGTGCGTTTCGTGCTACGGAAATGAAGGTAATTTCGAATGTTTGTTGGTAGGTACTTCTTTTATAGAAAAATTATTACCGACGTAGTATTAAAAACCCCAGAATTATATCGTATTAATTAATCATAATTAATAATTATTATTATTAATAGTAAATACGAATTATTAATACCTAACAATAAATTATAACAATTTTCACTAGGTACTTGATAAAATTGTTAATAATTAGTGATAATTGATAATAATAATTAATCTAACATTTAGGATCTAGACATTTAGACCTAGTGATCTAGACAGAAGGGTGATCTGTACAAAGAAGATAATGAACCGTTGTGTCAAGAATTTGCAGAGTTTTTTAAACCAGTGTTATATATTTCAAACCAACAATGAGTACTTGAGTTATTATTTAAATAATGTTTTAAACATGAAGGAAGATTTGAACTGATTAAACTTCAGCTTTTACTAGCAAATAGGTAGAAAAATACTTCAGAAGTTTCTCATTTTCATTTTGATATGCAATTTGCTTAAATTACCTATAGGTATGGATTTTTTTCAATATTTAGAGTTCACTTGGAGTTCTTGAATTTACAGTTTAAAAAAATGTTCAATTTATTATGCTGCCTAGTTTATTTTGATTTAATTTACAAAAATGTATTATTGTGTTTTAAATTTTAGATTTTTATAATTCAAGGATCTTTCTGTCCTGATAAGCAGGAGAAAAATTTCGGAAAATAAATTAAAATAAGAAACGTCTTAAGTATTTTTTCTACTCATTTGCCTAGTAAGAGCAACAGTTTAATAAGTTCAAATTATCGGTAACTAGCACAAACTTGATTTAAATGTTTAAAGTAGTAATAGGTATATAAAAGATAACGTTTTGTTTATTGTTCCAGGAATGAACATCTATTTTCACTTCCGATTTTTCTCATTTTAAGTTTCGATTTTGAATTGATTTAAAGAATCGAAACTTTTTTACGAATTTCCCATCCCTCCCTGTGTCTGGCGGCTCGTATGGGCCGGTTGCGACAAATCATAGTGATGACAACACATGTCGGCGTTTTTCCAAGAGAACAAACCACTCTTCTCATCACGTTTAATACAATTTTTCCTCACTTCGATACACTCACTTTGAAACCACCTGACAACAGGTATTATTGTCGGTTTTACATGAAGGTTGTATAAATAGCAAGTGGGCCGAAGTTATCAGGATATCCAGTTACATAATATACCGTTGTGCCAATTCGTACGAGTTATTCTCGTACACTGTTGAGTGGCCATTCTCATTTTCAGTATTTCAAAGTTTTCTGAAGTATTTAATAATTTTACTAGTGTTTTTCACAGACTAAGGCAGCACTTTGAACAATTTGTGGCTAGACCAGCCAGAGGAGTGTAATTACACGTATTGGCATTTCTAGTGTTATGGGGTTGCTCTTATGGTGTTATGGGGTTCAACTTTATGGGGTTGCTTTGCCATACCGCAAGCAATTTAAAACATATTGGGCAGGAAGAGTCAAAATAGTCAATTCATTAAAAGCAGAAAATTCGGCAATGCAGCACCGTTCTCACCGATCTAAGCTGACATGCAAAGAGCTCAGACGAAGACGGTGTACATTCGAATTGTCCATAGTAGTCTCGATGTGAAGCGACTTTATTATTTATATATTTTCCCCCTAGAGTTTTTGAGTGTTTACATAATCAGCCCTCAGTTACTTGCACTATTATTATTCGTTATTCACCAAGTTTTTATTCCTTTTCCCGTAGGTACTTTTTTCTTTCATCGCCCCATAAATGAAATATTATATCCAACTCCTTGCAATGTTATTGTTTTTACAATAAGAGTATGTATTGATTTGATTTGATATATTATTGCCTTCGATACTCCAGGCATCAATTAGTGCGACAGTTAGTAAATGAATATAACGTACCTGAAACTCGAGTTTGTAGAGTACTTGGAATTTTCGACGCTGATCGCAGTGCTTGACGAAGTTTTTAAGTTCAACCGGCTCATCAGGAATTGTGGACATCATACCGTTGCTCTCTGTTCCTGGAAAAAATTCCAGACGCATAAAATTCTTTATTTAATTGAATCTTCCAGACCATTATCACTATGTCACTTTTGTGAAGTTACAAAATTACCTTTCCGACCTCTATATTGGATTAAATCGCATGCTGGTTGATCAATATACACCAGACAATGCGGCTCTAGTGAGAGCAGCAGTCGAACAGTGAACTAGGCGCTTTGCTCGGAAGCATTGAACATTGTCAACATTTCTGCAAGGAAGATTTTGCATGGGGGCTTGTCATTCCATCCCTTCAAGATGATAATTGTTCAGGGATTAACACCTCCAGGCTACCAACACCGATTAAATCGATGCCAAGAGATGATAAACCGCATCCCACCAACGTCCGCCTTTTTTCAGTTTGGACGAAGCCCACTTCCACCTCTCAGGATCGGTTAACAAACAACATTTCCGCTATTAGTGCGACAGGAACAGAAGAAGGAAAAGCTTTCTGAAGGAAAAGGTTTTCAAACATCGGCCTCACACTCCGAGAGAGCTTAATTAGGGACTCGGATCGTCCGTATACACTCTGAAAGACCCGAATCGGAGAAGAAATCCCATCGAGATGTGAAAGAGAACATTTGAAAACTCCGGAAGTCGCCATCATCAGTGCATCGCCCACCTTCCTATCACAATTTTTAGGACCTAATTAATCAAAAAGGTTTTTTTTTTTTTTTTTTTTTTTTACATCTTTGAAACTCCACTGATTGTTTTGGCTCACCCTGTATATTTAAAATGATGTCTTCCAACGCTGCTTTTTTTCATAGGATATCCTCGCTCAACGAGGTCTGCTAGTTTTACCCATATTTATTTATTGATATAATCTTTTTTTCTTTATATACCTATTTTTATTGAGACCGTTTGAAACAATTTTGCAAATTCTTTACACAACAGTTTATTATATGCTTTGTGCAGATCACCCGCTGAATAAGATGGGGGAAGTCAGAATTGCTATAAATTATTCCGCGCTCAAACTTGAGCACTTTGAAGATGAAGAAACGTGGTTGATACTTGAGATGGTCTTCATGGACATCATGTCCACATGGAGACATTTTACATAAAAACAATTATTTCTTCGAAAATTCGCTCTTATAGCCATCCATGCTGCATGACTGTGGATTTTTTTTTTTTAATTTGCTCATAGGTGACTATTAGCAATTAAATAGGTTCATGTTTGATGTCTACTCGGGTTCTCAGGCGGAACTAGTCCAGGATCCTTGTACAAAAAATCGGGGTGTGTTGGACTCAATTCCAAAGTTAATGCACATTTGAGGGTTTGTTTGTGGATGGTGTGTGGAACGCCATCCGACGCGTAATTTGATGCTCATTAACCCAAACAACTCCTTAAATTTTCATTAACTTTGGAATTGAGTCCAGGTATAATGTACATGGCTTCTGGACTAAACGTTGTTATGATAGATTCGAGTATGTAGTAGATCATGTGCCTACGTTGCCTCGCGAAAACGGTGATGCCGCTCATAACATTTTACTCGTATAATTCCTCGGCGCTGGCCAAATGGTTCGGTTACGATATTTGTGTTCTATTTCTGACATATTCGTCATGTTCTTTCAATATTCATTCGAAGGCGTCGATACTTTGCGTCTCAATATCACTTTCCGTATCACTATCGGAATAGCTTTCGATAACCTTTTTGGGGGTTCTGCGGTTCAGCTGGCACCAGTCCTTAGGTTTTCTAACTGACATTCAAGTATTGAGCGAGTCTCCTTATTGGTGATTGTCACGGATAACATACTAACACATACCAGTTTGATTGGGATACTGTAACAATTCAACTGAATCTGAGACTGATGTTTATTGTCTAATTTAAACAAAAACAATGTGCCTCGGGAGGTTATATTAACAGTGATAACATCGCTTGACTTAAGGCTTCTCCATGCCGATTCAATCACACTTGCTACCAAGTGAATATTCCTGAATATTCTCATGAATATTCCTGATCCTCCTAAAAACGATGGATGCGGATCACTGGATGTTGGTACTTGATTTCTAAGCTCCAAGCAATACGAGACACATTATTTCCTTTCATTTTGTGAACTCTTATCAAATCTCCTCTCTTTGGCTCGTCTTAGGAACACAGGCGTATCCAGATTATGTGTAGATCCAGAGGAAGAGAGTGATAACTAGCCAATCATACAATGGACAGAAAAGCACTTTCCTCCACTCGGAAAATCCAAGCTTCGATTGCTCAAGGAAGCGTATGGGGCCCGCTATTGTACTTACTGTACACTTACGATTACCCTACAGCACCTGACGTTAAACTAGCTCACTTCGCTGATGACGTGGAGGCCTTAGCAAAAGGAAACCCAAACAAAGTTACCCAAAAACTCCAACTGGTGTAAAAATTGGAGAGCAGTTGTTAACCCATCAAAGTCCAAGAAGTGCTACTTTACGAACAAGCGCTCCTGTCGGAAAACTGCACTGACGATTAATGGGACAAGAATACCAGACGAGGACTGTGTAAAATACCTGGCAGTGAACCTTGATAACAACTCCTATGGGAACCCCACATAGCAGACCTTGTACAGAGGGTAAGTTCGCGACTAGCCCAGCTACGGTACCTCCTTCATCCGACTTCCACCCTTCCTCTCCACCTGAAAAGAAGAATTTACCTTGCAGTAATACGTCCTATATGGATGTATGGTTGTGAAATGTGGGCCTCCGCGTGTGACTCTCAAATAAAAAGAATACAAACGACGAAAAATAGGGCTCTTCGCCTCATAACTAACGGGCAATGGTATGTACGGAACTCCAACCTCCACAAAGACCTGGAAATACCCGAAGTGAAGGAAGTCCTACATAGATCAAGCTCCCAATTCTTCCCCGAGATATCCGATCACCCCAACGAAATCCTTGCACCGATTACAATAGAAACACTCCCCACTCCCTCTGTAAGACGCTTAAAAAGAAAGGCACAGCGATCTGGCGTCGGTGGTAGCTTGACTTTGTACTAATTACCCGTGATAAATTCGTGTTATTATCAATACTGCCGCCGTAAGTTAAAACCACCTATCTCCATTTTTCATGTCTAGAAAAATGCAGTTAAGTGAGGATCATCAAACTGGAGATAAGACAAAGTCTTTTTTCGAACCTTTCTAATGGAGATAGGAAATTCTACCTTGGCAGAAAAGACGCGCCACGTCGAGATCTACGTAGCAATGTGCCCAACTCAAAAAACACCAAAATGGTTGATAGGGGACTTTATCTTAGCACGGCAGGATACCATCGTTATATAATTACTATCTAGTTATTTGTTAATTCATTACGGCGAGGATTATTAATGAATAGACCCCTCGTATCATGTTTTGTAGTACTAAAGCCTCATTACAGTTCAAGTATAATGTGATCCTAATTACAATAAAGCTCTCTTGTTAAAAATTAAAAAAAAATGGACAGATTTAACCAAATCAAGCCTGTCCTCCATGGAGACTTCTGATCAAGTCAAACGAGCCAGTCTTCCAATTGAACCTCGACTCATCACCTAACAAACTGGTCTTCAATTAAGGAGTTCCTAGACTGGTATCTACTCAAAATTAAAAAACAAGTTTGGGGATGTGAGATGAAGGAGATTCGAGATTTCCATAGCGGTTGAGGCTGGTACATTTCTCCACTTCTCAACTAAAATAGCTGATGCAATCGCAACCTCAATCACTCTGGGCCTCATATCGAAATAAATATGAGACGGAGCCCTCACGTCTCACAGTGGGAAAAACATTGGCCGAAAAGGAATTTTCAGAATGTTTTAGGCGATATGTAGCGAAATAATGTTATTTCTTAAAACATTCGCTCTTCTAGCCACGATTTTTGAAAAATAACCGGTCCTACTAATTCCACTAGGATTTCAACTTCATTACTTGAAAAAAATCTACAAAAATGCCTAAATTGCTGCGCATCTTCAAGATCCAATTCGCGCACTAAATGGTGGTACGCGCCTAAATTATTTCTCCTCTCTGTCCATTCCGTGACCCACTTGCTTGTTCTTTTTTTTTAACAGTTTTTCTTTTCGATAAGCCCAAAATTAATAATACAGTTGACGTCATACTGTCTGGTTGAAAACCAGCTGAAATCACTCTGCAGACTGACCTCGCTCTCGTATGGTGTAAACAGTCTTTCTGGACTCTCTTGGCTCAGTAAGTGGCTCAGAGTGAGCAGCTCGCGAGGTACATTTTTTTCTTCAAATTTTAAATTGAATAACAGCATATGTAGGTACTAGGTACAGTTCGCGCAACTACCGCCGACAAAGCAAAAATAAAACTGGAGAGCAACAAAAGACCAGCCCCATTCTACTACCCTCCCTACTCACCTTCCTGAGTTTACAGGTACCAGATCCCCTTAGTCGACTGAAGTGCTGATGTTTTGAGAACGGTGAGTCTTCACTTCTTCAGAGGTATTCTTTAGTTGTGCGAACTGTACCAACATTTCAATATTAAACTATCGAAATAAAGCAGACTTTTCCACTGTCTGAGCCTCACTGTCGTCATCGTCACTGTTCATGTTCATGCCATGAACTTCGTGGACTTTGTTTTAATACATGTATGTAAGTAAAATTAGGTACTGGTACACTGGTGCTGGAATACTTCAGAAGGTGACAAATTCAATTGAAGGATTCCATTATTTTATAATCATGAAAATAACCCTAATTATGAAGACATTGTCTATTTGTACATTTACATTACAATGAATTTGCCTGAGTAGACAAAAACAAAACACTATCTATACCAAATCGTTTTAAACTGTTTATCTCATCTAAACTGTGTAGACAAACACAACTAATTATTTTATTTTATTTTAATTTTTTTTAAAGCATGTTGTTTGCCAACCCTGGTGCCCACAGTAGGAGTTGTGCCATATTGTTCATTGTTCGGATCGTCCAAATCGCTACTGAGGGCACCCTTCCTATCATAACTGTTAGGACCTAACTAATCAAAATGGGGTGATGCATGGAATTTAATGAAACAAACCGCATTTTTTCAAGTTGCGCCGTTGTTTGTTAATCGCCCTGCACTAATTGTCTTGGTTCACCCTGTATACCCCCCGTATAAGGACACCCTGTATAACGACATTAGTCACTAGTTGACTTTTCAATAGGTACGTCTATATTAGATTCAATTTTCTCTTTATCAAATCAAATTGACCTCGAAAGTCACGAAACATTTCTAGGCAGTTCATTATGACCTTCTACCGTGAGTAACAGAAAAATGTATACAATGAAAATGACGGAGATGAAGTTAAAATGGCTTACTTTTAATAATCAACTATTGTTATAGAAAATGAAAATAATAGATACTTTTTCAATATTTATAACGGTGAATGATACTGGTGAAGTGGTGAAAATGAGTTTTGTCAATGCCACATTGATCAACACAGAAAAGGTGATGAATCCATCTGTTATCTTAATCAGCCAAACTCAACAACAATCAATAGCGTGAAGAGAAATCAAGACAAATTCATAGCCAAAGGGAAATGGATGAAGGGAAGAAAATGAAGCGGAAACATTGTATTAGACCAAAATTAAACTTTTCTACTGCGCACAAGATTAAACATGACACCATCTACTGCGACGAACTAAACAGCATGTATAATTAACTCTATTAAGAGCCAAACTACAGCGTTTCCGTGAGGTGGGATTACGTACCCTGCGCAGTCCACCATTTGAAACAACCTGAAAACAAGCATAGGAGTTTTATGGAGAACTGGTGAGTTTGGAATATATTTCCCACTTTTTTGGAACTCTGCATAGTATTGATTACACTGTTTGTTATAAAAATATCCCCACAGCAGGTTATTAGAGTTTGACGTGTGAGGTCATTACATTTTCCCCACTGCCACACAGCGATTTCATATTATTTCCCTCTTATTTTGAAGTTGAGGAAGAATCATTGACTGTACTATTTCAAACATGTAAAGGAAAAAAAAGTAACGATATACCAATCAACCTTTAAAGGAGTTCGGACCAAAATACCTACATGTCGCTCTGCGAGTTCACAACGGACGTTTCACTAAAGCGTCCCCTGTACTTAAAAAAAAAGAAAAGAAATACTGTTAGAACCGCAAAACATGGATTTACATGATGGTACATCAGGCGTTTTGAAAACACTAACTTTCGCCAATAGAGAGCATATATGCTTCTGTGGAATATCGAGAAAGACGGGGAAGCGAAAACTTAGATAAACGCGTTTTTCTCGGAATTTTGAAATGTCGTTTAGCGCTCGTTGTACCAAAACGTGCCCCTTGTGAACTCACAGTGCGATGTGTACGAAGTCTGAGCAAAAATTTCCAGGACACTTTGAATTGCGCGGCCCCAAGTTAACGTAGGAGGCTGCCGTTTCGCTCATTATGTAACCACAACCCTCCCGAGGACATCGTGTGAAGATGACCCTCGTTAAGGAAGGACCTCAACATCAATTGAAGACACTCAAGTGGCAAAAGTGAGCGCCCTTGCTCGTTCCAATCGTCGTTTAAAGATTTTTGAGATGGCTGAGGAGTTTGCGCCAAAACATTCGGCAGAAATCCAGAACTGTGGGTGACAGGACACTGGGTCCTTCATAACGACAACACGCCTTGCCACACAGCGCTCCTCGCTGATGTTTTGTGTAAAAAAACGGGACTTCAACTCTTCCCCAGCCCCTATTCTCCTGACGTTGCTCCCTACGACTTCTGACTATTCCCCAAATTCAAATTTCCGATGAAAGGACATCGTTTCGACAATTGATCGAGGAGCTAAAGGAAAAAACGCAGCAGCAGTTGTACAGCATCCCGAAAGATGAGTTTTCCCGTTTGAGCACGGACGAATGGAAACAGAGTTGGGAGAAGTGGGTGCACTTCCACGGAGATTACTTTGAAGGTGATAAAATGGAATAATTTAAAAAAAATAATAATAATAAAGCGTTTTTGAAAAACTCATGGAACTTTTATCACAGGTGACAAAGATGAGAAGGGGAATAATCTGTATCGTCCTGAGGTATTTGCCTTTCCTCCATCTCACAGCTGACCAAATCAAAGGTGAGGACACTATTTGATCATGTGGACGCTATTTGATGGACTTGTAAAAACATTTAAACACTTATAAATTCCGGCGTCGAGAACTTGGATGATTCCCCCTGATTGTAAATTCAATCACAATAAAATAACTTGACGTATAGTGAAAAAGGAGCGCATCCAAAACAGCACAGCGCACTGGCAAACAAACCGAAAATGGACGAATGGGAGATTTTCGGTGCTTGGAATTCACTGTTTCGTGAGGTACTCACAGGTAACCCCTACACAGCTGATCACCAATCACTCTGTTACTAAAATCACCTATTATTCCACATTAACGCTATTATTTCACCAGAACCGGTTCCCGAAAATTCACAGAATGGTCCGTCTCTTTAGAAATAAAACCACAGTTGGAAATAATTCGTCAGTTTATACCTTCATAAATTGTAGCTTTGACAGGTGAAATTGCATAGTACCACTTTGGGTTAAAAATATGGACCGAAAATTCTTAATATTTATTGGCGGAAATGGAGATGGTTATGAAATATAAAATATTTCATTACATTAATATTACAAATTAATTCTAAATGATGTTTGATCAAATATAAATTTTATATTTACTCAATAATTATTTAGAATTTACTTTTATTAATATAATAGCGGTTTTTACTTGTACCTACGTCGGCAATAACACAGGTCTGCGATAGAAAAACTCTGCAAATTCTTGACACAACGGTTTATTATCTTCTTTGTGCAGATCACCCATCAGTCTAGATCAATAACAGATAGATGAAACGTTTATAGAGATTATGAATTAATTACAAATAATTTGTACCAATAACTGGGGGTTTTAATTTCCACCTACCTACGTTGATGATTTATTTATTAATTATTTATTGCTAAAAAAAAGTATTAATTATTATGATTTATTAAAAAATATTATTAATGATTAAAAATTCCTATTTATTATTTACAAATATTATTATTAATGATTGAAAATTATTGGTTATTACCGAAAGAAGGGAAACGTTTTAGATAGCTATGAAAGTAGTTTCTCTAAAGAAAGAGTGTTTGTCGGACCTTATGAGATGCAGATTTTGAGAAAAGCTTTAATGGGAAACAAAAGAAATAGCAGCGTGGGCATCTTTTAAGTTGGTAGTATCCAGTTTTATCGGGAACAGAAAGGATCCAAACAACAAGTCAATCGTGTTGGACAACTTCATGAAGCTGGGATGCAACATGAATCTAAAAATTCCTTTTCTTCATCCACACCTTGACTACTTTCCTACTAACCTTGGCGATATCAGTGAAGAACAGGGCAAAAGGTTCTATCAAGACATCAAGGAACTAGAAAGAAGGTACCAGAGGCGATGGAACGTCAATATGATAGCGGACTACTGGTCGATGCTTAACCCACTAGTGGACGCTACGACGAGTGTCACTTCAGTACTTTTTGCACGTTCATTTTCTATCACTTCTCACTATTTTTGGGTCTTGACATCTAATTTCATGTGATGGATAGGAGAAGTTAAGATCTGTCGAATAATGAAGATGGCTAGAAAATATAAAAATTCAAATTTATTAGTCACACCAGAAACGTGGTTCAAGATTCATTATCAAAATTAGTAGAAGGTATTCTGGAACAGTAAAAATTAATTAAAACTTTGAATAAAAGATTAACCAAAATATGACGTACCAATCAAACTTATTATAAGAGCAGGTAATGAGATCAAGTTTTCCCTGCGGGACATGAAAAAATACAAATACGGATGAAGATCCATTCTTTTTGCCAAATTATTTTAGTAGGAATATTTATTGGGTAGGTAACAATAGCACTTGACGAGGAACATTTGTGGAGGGGGTCTATTGTAGGAATAGGTACCAATGGGCCTTACCGACATAGAACTGTCTCAGACATTGCACAGATGCGGTATCAAGTGGGTTAAAAGGGGCGATCCTCAACGAATCCACAACAGAGCGATCATTAAAAGGAGCCTTGATGGGAGGCGAAAGTTGGTCACTTTCTGTAATATTCGGTTGTACATATGTACATATCCGGCAGCGGCGAATAGCGTTGGGGGGAATGAGGTAACGACCATCATGCAAAAGAAGCCCAATCAAGGACCCAAACCCTGGTAGAGCCGCAAGGCGAAGTAACAGGGAGAACAAAAGGCACGATGGTTGTACATACCTATGTGAACTGTGGCATTTTTTTGTGTTCAATAAAATCTATAACTTGAACAACAAAGTTTTTCTGCTGCTGAAAGTGAAACTACTGCACTTGGGTGAAATGTTGACAATCCAATTAGTGACTCCAACTAGAACAATGAATCTGCGCATTTTGGGATTTGGGATGCAGATTCGATCTTCGAACGTCATAAAATACTTCGAAATTGGTGTTGTGCCTTTCATGCTAGTAGCAACATGTTTCCGATATTTTGGGTAACAGTAGCAGTAACTGTGTGAACTATCACGAGTCGAAGGATCATTCCCCTACCATTGATCCGAATGATCCAAAATTTATTTATTGTTTCGGACTCCGCGACTCTCTGAGCGGGGTCAAGTTGATATAACTGTCTATTCGAAGTGGGTTGAAAACGTTGTCCGAGTTTAAGTAGGGTCATAATGGGACGGGATCGCGAAGCAATGAGGGGGTCCAGCTGATCTGTGTTCGTAAGAAAGATTCAGCTCTTAGGCCTAGAAACCTGCTAAAGATGGGCTGGCCGCCAGCCAACTCCAAGGTCTGGCTCCGTTTCAAAGGAATCGCGTCATTGCCGGGCGTTTTAACACCATCGGACGTTGGTCAACATTCCAAGCGATACGCCAACCCGTCCTTATCAACCTCCTCGCTGGTTGCGTACAGTGATTGATCGCTTTTCACGTCCGGTTGGATGTTTCTGCGTTCCTCCCCGAAAGTCGATCCAGTTACCTGTCTCATCTCCAGGAATTAAGTTTGTAGATCCTGGAGAACGGAGCAGTAAAATCACAAACACGCATGGGCGGTATTCATAAATTATACTGAATTAGGCGGATGACCCGGGCGTCGCGCACAATAGTACTAATTCGGGTTGTATCATACTAAGGTACGGCATGATTAAGTAATGGTACATCGAAAAACCCTTCTCGTTACCCAACAATTTAGGGTAGATGGGTAGATTATAATATAGTAGATAAGATGGGCAACTTCAAGACTACGCAAGGCTTGGAAAGGTCTGCCGCAGGGGAGCATTCTCTTAGTACGCTGCTCTACACCCTCTATGTCTACGACGTTGAGGAATACGTCTCAGAGGGAGTTGAAATTATTTAATATGGTGATGAAATCTGCTGTTATACCACAAAATTATCCTTATTTAATAAAGACCGGGATAGTTGTACTGAACTACTGAATGAGGCGCTAATAGGTTTGTGACGGTAGAACGTGGGGGGTGAACCGACATTAAAAGGAAAACAAAACTAAACTAGAATTTGAAATAAGGAAAATAATGTATCTTTTGAATGGGCACTTTATTTCGTGCAAAACGGTAAACAAATAAAATCAATTCAACCACTTCACAGATATAATCAAACTGAAATGAAACTGATAGAAAATAAAGCGTGATCCTACAATTTCCAACGTCCGTGGAAAAAAAATAAATAAATAAAAAAAAACTTATATATAAATGTTATAAAATTAAGTCGATATCGGGGAAAAAATTAAAACGAGTTGTCGTGATCGGGATAGGAGGGAAGGGACAAATTCTCTTCCTTCTTCGTCGGGAGGCTTCAAATTCGTTGCTCTACACCTGAAACGGTAAAGCACGGGAAATGTTGTTTAATTCGCTGACCTGTCTGGAGGTTGAATTACGTAGGTAGGTACTAGTCTTCCTGGGCTCCAACGAAATAAACAGTAGTACGGTACTTCACTGGCAAACAATTTTTTTTTTTTTTTTTTTTTGGGAACTGAACGCAACAGTAAGAACAAAGAAAGAAGTCGGGAGTTGTCTTTTATCACAACGTGTTGATATGGAGAACGACGCCGGCCGGTGGCAGCACTTCCCGGTAAAGGTGGCATTGATAGAGGTAAATCAGCTGATTATTCTTTAGGAGCCACAACCGCTGAATTACGAAAAGTTTTCATGCTACAGGTTGCAGGGGATTCTTTGGGGGTTTGGGGGGGGGGGGGGACGAAACACTAATCTGTCCATATAACAGGAGACCCACTAATTAGCATGATGTACTTTTGGACCAAGGTTCGTGGCATTGTCAAATACGGTTTGCGCTTCTACGGTTCAGCTGGGAAGACGTTCATTCAAAACCTACAGAGAAAGATTACAAAGTGTTTGAGAGTTGCCCTGGGAGCCTCAACCCCTCTAAACGCGTTTTAGGGGGAGCCGCCCCTTGATATTCGAGGGAAAAAGATTCGCCCTGACAATATTCCAACGTCACTCATTACACTCTCGTGCGTCATAGGCTCTGACGTACTAGTTGGCCTCCTGCCAGCCGTCTGACGTCATACGCTCGTGCGTCATAGGCTCTGACGTACTAGTTGGCATCCTGCCAGCCGTCTGACGTCATACGCTCGTGCATCATAGGCTCTGACGTCATACGCTCGTGCGTCATAGGCTCTGACGTACTAGTTGACCTCCTGCCGGCCGTCTGACGTCATACGCTCGTGCGTCATAGGCTCTGACGTACTAGTTGGCCTCCTGCCAGCCCTCTGACGTCATACGCCATATGCTCTGACGTACTAGTTGGCCTCCTGCCAGCCGTCTGACGTCATACGCTCGTGCGTCATAGGCTCTGACGTAGTGGCCCACCGGTCGCTTGCGTTCCGACGTGATCTGAGGGAAAGGGTGAATCAAGGGAACAAATTTTTCCCGTTTCAGTTTAGGTGCCAAAGCAAAGACATGAAAATGTCAAAAACTATGTAAATAGGTACCTAAGCCCAACTGTAATGTCAATTTTCTGACAATGAGTTTTCGACTATGGTTTTCATACCTTTTTACTTAAGTACTTATTGCAATTTGAGACTGATAATGAGCTGTTGGGCCATTACTTTCAAGGCCAAAGTAGAAGATTCTCAGCTGTGTTTTGTGAAAGATGTTACAGATAAATTAAACCCTGTATTGATTGGGGAAGACAACGATGAGGACAGGAGATACATTTTGCCAAGTGATTTTGTTCATTTTGCAATAATAAGTTACCAACTTGTGATTTTAATTAAACATTTATCTTGTGATTTTATTTATTTCGTAATGTGATTTATTAATAGTGCACAGCTAGTGTGTAATGAATCATGCAAAGTATTTCTCTAGTACTTGACAATACTTTTCTTGAAATTAAAACTGTGCTCTACATTTTGACATTTTATGTCTTTACTATGGCACATAACTCAAAAAGTGTTACATTACGGTGTGACGAAGAAGGCGTTATGAAAAATGTCTAATGATTTTCACGTACAACCGATTCGTTGCTATGGAACTTTAACTTCGCCAGTTATCATCGTACAAAAATCGTTCACCACTCGTTGGATAGTGCGTGGCCGACAAGCTGCGGTATGAACGTGATTGTTTAAATACCTGTGTGTAATCATTATTGAAGTACGAGGTTCGTGGTGTGGGTGTGGGAGGGGGCGCAAAGAATAAAATGTCCCTCGTGGTTGCGTACTTGTACGAAAGCTGTACCCACCGTTTTCATTTACCATCCCTACTTACCAGACACCATTCTCCGACTATTCAACCTCAAAACCACCCTCCGAACAAGCGACATTACCTTCTATAAAGCTCTTTACACCTTTCTGTGCCTTAGAGAAATTGGAATTTAGGTTACTTACATACCTATTAATGGCTGTATGGTAATACTGATGCCAATAAAAAAAATATACATACGTTAGATATATTATAATATATTATATTGGTGGTGTTTCACGTCACCCTCCCTCAACTCTGTTCTGGACCAGTTTTCTAAACCCGAATGGCTCTTGAATTCAAGTTGGTCTTCATCCAACATACATTTATTAAGTTTGATCGTAATTATTATTATTCGCACTACCATCGAGATATTGCCAAACACACATACATACACGGCTCTACGATCCTCAGTAACGTTCTCAGGTCTTTCGTGATGTCGTCGAGCCATGGCCTATGAGCACTGAGTGCGTAATCAATCTGTTGCAGACCGTGAAACGATGATTTAGAAAGCACGCCTGCCCTAGACGAGTTGATATCCGCCCAACTGTTATTTGTGATGGTCTGCTTTTGGTTTGATGATGAAAAGTTTTGTCGTTGATATGAATGTTGATCCATTCGAAGTTGGAGTTTTGTGGAGAGGGGAACAAACAAAGTGAACAATTTCTCTCTCGACTGCTCAGAAACTTCATTTAATCTACTCGTCGACTAACCTCATTAACGGAACTGATTCAATAACAGGCCTAATTCGATTACGGAGGCCGTTCGGAAATGACTTGTTTGTTCCGGTCTGAAATGATTTATAGCTGAAGCTGGGCAAGCAAGAGACGTCTGCGTGATGTGTACCATTTTTTTAATCGCAACCCTCGCCAACTCACGCGGAGAGGTTGATATCAAATTAAAGTGACTTCAAGCAAATTGAGCGGATCAGTTAGTGGGATGGAGTGTCACTTGCGTGTGTCCCGTCGAAAATATTTAGAATTCAACGAGGATTATTCAAAAATTAAATGATACGTCGTTCTATTTCTTGGTTTAACAAGACAGAAGCTACTTGTATAGTACTGGTGGAAGGGGGAGTAGCAGTGCAAGGAAAAAAACTCTGCAAATTCTTGACTCAACGGTTTATTATCTTTTTGAGCAAACCACTAAATGACTGAATAATGAATTATCATTGACTATTAATAATTATTATCAAGTAGTGTATTTTCTCTGACTCCTGAGTTCTTTTGCCCTTTTGAAAAGTAACAGACCTCGTAGGGCATGCAACCCGCTCATAGGAAGCGTACTCAGACACTTGCTGGATGTAGAACGTGCGGGCATTCAAATAAACTTTATTTGGGTTAAAGGTCATAGTGGAATTTGTTATAACGATAAGGTTGATATTCTGGCCAAACAGGGAGCAATCAATGGTGTTCCTGTGGATTTGCGCATTTTTAAAAACGATTTTTACCCTTTCATTAATCAACATTACAGATCTCTGTGGGTAGACGAATTTGGTCGGGGTGAGAAGGGCAGATTCTATAAGGAAATTCACTCCAAACCCACATTGGTGCCGTGGTTTGCTGGCATGACATCCAATAGAGGCCTTATAGTAACCATGTGCAGGTTGCGGTCGAACCATGGATTATGTGCGGTGTACAAACACAACTATTTGGGCCCTGAGTACTCTCCGCAATGTCAAGCCTGTGAGGGTGCTGAGGGTACTCTGGATCATATGCTGATGCTATGTCCAGCGTATCATGACAAGAGAACAGATTTTTTTTATTGTATTATGCCAGTATTAGTATTACCTATCCATTATAAACAAATTCTCAGCGAGAAACTTACATTCGGTTTTGTCCATGAATTCTTTTCGAACTTACGATTAACCATATAACAATATAATGTAATGTGATGTAATGTTTGTATACATATACATTTGTGACTTTTTATAAGAACAATCATTCATTTATTTATCATTTATTGTATCATGGCTACATGTACTATTCTGACAATGCCAATAAAAAATAAATAAATAAAAAAGAAAAAAAATTATTATTAATTATTATCAATGATTAATCATTATTGTTAGTTATTAATAATTATTAATAAAGCCCCACAAAACCCCACAATGATCCTTAATACTTTTCATGACCCTAGGCCGAATTTTGAAATTTAGAAAAATTCATATCTCAAAAAATTCAGATGGAACGAGTTTTTTTCGCAGCTTTTGTCATCTTTCGAGCTATTGCTCACCGTAATCGATTCCCGTTTGCTGATTTCAAGAATTATGAGATCCAACGGAGTGGGAACGGGACAAAGTTTCGATTATGAATTCGTACACAACTTCAGGGTAGTTTTTTAGCTCAAATTTTGAGAATGTTGAAAATTTCATAACTCGAAAAATTCAGATGGAACGGTATAGTTTTCAGTCCACATTTACATAAGAGTTTATTTCTTAGAATTTTTTAAGAACATCCGCAGCGTTGTACGACCAGCCGTTCGTTCACAATGAGGGCTCAAAGTTGGAGCAGATCAAAAGTCGTCAACATGAGGGTGAATCATGCGGCAGCTACAATTTTCATACTGCCCCAGCTGATTCGAACAGCACACGGTTTTGGGATAACGAGTTAATTAATAATAATAACTAATCATTATAATGATTATTAATAATTAACAATAATTCTTGTTCATTACAATAATTAATAATAATTTTCACTACTTGACAATAATTATTAATAATGAATGACAATTAATAATAATGATTATTCATTGATAAGGGCAGAAGGGTGATCTGCGCAAAGAAGATAATAAACTATTGTGTCAAGAATTTGCAGAGTTTTAATTTCTGTGCTCACTACTGAAGGTTCACTTTTTTTCACGTTTCATAGCTTCCTGAACAAATTTGATTCTGTGTCTCTGTCATTAATTCTGTAATCCTCCACTCTGCTATATTTTACATGATACTGAACCCTTCGCTCTCAAACGACTATTGTGTTTGGAAAATATAAAAAGGATATTCTATTAAAATTTAATATTCTTCCCGTGATAGAAATATTGAAAAATTAATTTTGGGTGCATGGTATGATACATGAGACTGGCCACCCACTTGGCAGACTTTTCCCCCAAAATGAGTACTATATATCTGGCCATAAAAAAATGGGTTTTTTGGTGCAGAGGAGATGAAGTTTGGTGTGTGGTTTTTTTTAACAGAGTATCGCTAACTACACAGGGATTCGGATATCCCACTAAAAGAAGATATTACTAGGGCAGGTTAAACCACATGTAGTTAAAGGTTATTTTAACTTTCGAACTTAACAGAAATTTCAAATCACTCTCCTGAGAAATTTCACATTTCAAGTTGTGACAGTCTTCTTCCGCACAAGCGATATTCTCAAGTGTATGAATAGTATCCTATATTTGTGAATAGGAAGGAAAAAATTGGTTAACCAATTTTGGTACCTACTAATTGTTCACTCGTCCATACGCTTCGTAGATATTGGGGGTGTGTAATTATAAATTGAAAGTTAATTGTGACCGTATTTTCAGTTGTTATATGGATTTAATCGCGGCTGCGCTCTTAACCTGAGCTTGCGAAGCGTGACTTCCGGTCGTGGGATACGACCACACCCTCTTGCGAGCAAATGATGGATTCATCAAATTAAATGGCTCCACTTTAATTAGAAAGCTGTCTCACGCCAAGGCTTGAATTACGGGGCAGGTAGTGAGGAATGGAAAGACTCATGGATAATCGTCACTACAAAATGAACTGCTGGTGCGTCGTAACAAGACAAATAAGCCGGTACAATGTGATTTGATTGATTGATTGATGTTTTTAACTACACAATTAGGGTTACATAGGGCCTTACGACTCTCTCTTACCGTAACCTTGAGAGAGAGAGAGAGAGAGAGATTGATTGAATGTTTTATTTATTAACCAGGGAAGGGTTAGGGCCTTGAGGCCCTCTCTTCCACCATCCCTGGATGAAAGATTACAAAATCTTTCAATCAGAGAGAGAGATTGATTGATTGATTGACGGACTTTATTTATACAAACAGGGAAGGGTTAGGACTATGAAAGTCCTCTCTTCCACCCACCCTGTACAAATTATGTATAAGTTCTTGTACATCGTAAATATATCATCAATAGGTGTGTTACATATAGAAAATAAAAATAATAACAAAAACACGAAACTAAACGAAAGTTATAAATAAATAAACTGAACAGATCACTTCTAGTATGGAAGGTACAACAAAACATTAATCTTTATATGTTTCGAGTAATACATTTTTGAATTTGGCTTGAAAAGACTTGAAAAGATTTGGCTTGTATTCGTATCGAACAGGCCAGCATTATCATTATATATTTTAATTGATTGGATATGAAAGGATTTACTGTACAGAATAGTGTTATGAATTGGAAGTTGTAGAGTGGTAGACGCTTTTCGGGTTTGTCTGTTGTGGATGTCGTTTAAAAAAAGGTATTTGTCGTATAGGTATCCGAGTTCATCCAGTTCATTCCATTTGCTCACCGTTCAGGTCACAGCAGGCAAGAGACGCATACTCAAAATAGGGTACGAGTAGCGCATGTGCCAGCTGGGCTCTCACGTGTTGCGGAAAGTCAATTGCTAATCTGCGCAATTGGTACAGACTTTTAAAAACTTTATTACAGATTTCTTTAACCTGAATATCCCAGTTAAGATCCCTTGTCACCATAATTCCAAGATTCTTAGATTGCGTAACCATTTCCAGTGGAACATTACCGATCGTAATTGGTTGGATGGATCTCATGTCAATTTTATTGAGCAGTTTGGTATTACCGACTATCATTGCTTTACTTTTACCTGCATTCTAGGCCTTGCCGTGGTCGGTGCACCACTGGTACACCCGACTGAGGTCTTCAATCACCATCATCACCGAGCTCTCCAGTTCATCAGGTTTGCACGCCAGGTAGACCTGTAAGTCATCTGCGTACATACCATACGAACAATGACGAACAACTTTTGTTATGGAATTCAAAAATATTGAAAAAATCAATCCAGATAGGACAGACCCCTGCGGAGTCCCGATAACAACGTTTTTCCACGAAGAGGCTGATCCATCTGGAGATCTAGTGCTTTGGGTTCTGCACGACAAGTACGAAGTGAACCATTCCAGCATACTTTCTGACAGACCAATCGATTTCAGTATTGCCAGGAGCAGGTCATGCCTTATCGAACGCACGACTGAAGTCGATCCCAACAAAAATGGTTATCCACCGTCTATCCATGGCCTGCCTCACACTGTCAAGTACGTCTATTAATGCAGTTTCAGTACTGTAATTAGCTTTATAAGCTGACTGGTGATCATTGATGATGCCATGATCGAGTATGAATTTGTTCAATTCCAAATAAACGATTTTATCGAAAAAATTTTCGGGCGCACACAGTATATTTATGCCTCTGAATTCACTCACCGATTTAGGATTTTGGTTCTTTTTCAGGGGTATGACAACTGCCTTTTTCCATAAGGTAGGGTATTCTCTGGCTTGGAGGGAAACATTGAAAATATGGCTTAAAATGGAACAGACTACATCGGCCAGAATATGTAGAATTTCCACTGAAATGCTGTCAGCACCAATAGAGGGCGACTTCACAATAAACAGTACTTCGCGTACCCTGCGCTTGTCGCGAACGATTTTTAGATCATCCGTGGTTTTAGGTACACGTAGGTCCAATGCACAGAAAAACAGGTCATGGTTAGAAGTTCCGGGAACCGGGCACTGCCCGAAACTCAGCAATAAACTCGGATTATTTATCATAATTAAGTCAAGGAGCGTGTCGTTAGTAAGAGAGTGGTGAGTCGCACTTAGCGGAACAAGGTATAAATTATATCCGGCCATCAGCGAGCTGAGTTGGCGTTTGTATGTATTTTCGCTCAGCATGTCGGAGTTAAAATCACCCATGATGATCATATTATCGTTGTTAGCGAGTATACCTCCCGCGACATCAAACACTTGATCAATCTTGCCAATTTTCGGCGGACGGTACACAACCCCAACAACTACATGGCTATTCCGATACCGAACATCTAGGAAAATATATTCAGAGCATTTAGAATAAATTGCTGATGAACGAGAAAGTTCTTTAAATTTGAGTCTGGAATGAACCAATAGTGCCGCCACCAATACACTCTTTTTTTCAAAACAATCATTGTGTTCATGCGGGTCCGCCAAAGTTTTCCATCCGCCTTTCATACCGACTACGCTAATCCCCTCAGACATTATTTAGATAAGATTTATGTGTGCCCCCTGACAGAGGGATTACGCAGCGGATTTTTCCACAACTTTCAAACCCTCCCCCTTCCACAACTTTATTTCAGATTCCCTCGTGCTCCTGGCAGTCTACTACCAGCTCTCGCAACAGTAATACTCGTACTTCCCCTACCAATAGTTTTATATTTTACCTATATCTAGGAACGCGGTAGCGTTCCGCCCCAACAAGCAAAGAAGTTGAGAAAACGAACGGTGCCGAGTGTATGTTTACCGGACGTCACGAAACGCGTTTTCGAGGTATCCATATCTCGGCTCCTATTTGACCGATCAACTTGAAAATTAGTGTGGGTCTTCTTTGAGCGGATAATAGAAAGCTCTGAAAGTTTCAAGTTGCTAGGTCTAAAGGAAGCCGAGTTACATAACTTCAAAAACCCGGTTTTCGGCCTTAGGTTGTTCTCCGTCTCCTTGTTCAGACAGGCAAGGCTGGAGCCTCTCCACGTTCACCGATTGACTTGAAATTTTGCACAGAGCTTCATTCAACCTTGAAACAGAGCCTTATATAAGATTTAACCCATTATCTCAACCCAAAAAAGGTTTAGAAACAAAAAAAAAAAGAAACTTTAGGCAAATGCTGTCCACTTTGACGAGTCTGCAGCCTGGGTAAAAGGACCAATCGACTTCAATTTTTTTACATACCTTCTTTATAGCATGGCTCAGTGCCATTTGAACGAAATAACCCATTATCTCAACCCAAAAGAAAATTAGGGTCAAAAAACTAAAATTTAGGGTAATTTAGGCTAATTTTAGCCATATCTCGGCTCCTAGTTGACCGATCAACTTGAAATTTGGTATAGATCTTTTTGGTGTGGATAATAGAAAGCCCTGAAAGTTTCAAGTCGCTAGGTCTAAAGGGAGCCGAGTAATATAACTTCAAAAACCAATTACTATGTTTTTCTACTTTTTTCAGTCGGTCAAGGCTACAGCCTCTCCACCTTCGCCGATTGACTTGAAATTTTGCACGAAGCTTCGTTTCAAGTGTAGCAAGTGCCTTTTGAAAGATTCACGTCTATATCTCTGAAGGGAGCCGAGTTATATAACTTCACGGATTGACTTGAAATTTTGCACAGAGCTTCGTTTCAACATCAGCCAGTGCCTTTTGAAAGGTTTAACCCATTATCTCAACCCAAAAAACTTTTAGAAACAAAAAAACTGAAATTTAGGCTAATTTTGGCAACTTTGACGAGTCTACAGCCTGGGTAACCGGACCAATCGACTTGAAATTTTGCATAGACCTTCTTTATAAAATGACCCACTTCAACAACAAAAAGATGTGATATCCCCCCCAAAAAACACTCCGTGTAAAAATCACCCCGCCTCGCAAATATCATTCTTCAGAGGCCGGAAAATGTTATGATATCCACTTTCCCCGCCCGCCCTTTTCCTCTTCAAGGAGCTAAGTAGGTATAATGAAAAGCTTAACCACTTCACAAGCACCGTACCCCTTTCAAAATCTCCCCTTGGCGCTATTGCGAGACTTTTTTATTACTTCCACAAGCAACTAATACTTATAAAAACTAATACTTATAAAAAGTATAAAAAGTTTGTATTTGTAGTATTTTTATTGCTTTCACTACCTACAAACCTGATCCTCCTTCCCCTAACCACCACCATCAAGTATTACGATTAGTTGCTTGTGGAAATAATAAAAATGTCTCGCAATAGCGCCGAGGGGAGATTTCGAAAGGGGTACGGTTTGTCGCCAAAGGGCAGTTAGTAAGAGGTAAAAAACTCTGCAAATTCTTGACACAACGGTTTATTATCTTCCTTGTGCAGATCACCCTTCTGTCTATACCAGACTGTATTGCAAATCGGCACCATACCATATTCTCACCGTACTCATACCATACCATACGAATTTCTTTCCTATCATACCATACTGTATTATACCAAATCATACATACAATAATATACCATACCATACTCATACCATGTCATACAAACCGAGTGAATATTGAAATGTCATCCATTTCTGACCTATATTTAAAATTTCAAGTATCTAGCTCATCATCAAAATTTAATTTGTTTAAACAAATAGGTATTATTTAAACAATTTTACAGACAAGAAACCGAGTGAATATTGAATTGTGATCCAGTTCTGACCTATTTGTAAAATTTCAAGTCAATAGCTCATCATCAAAATTTAATTTGTATTATTACAAAAAGGTATTTTTTAAACAATTTTACAGATGAGAAACCGAGTGAATATTGCAATGTGGTCTATCCCCGACTCACGGTTAAAATTTCTAGACTGTAGTTTTCCGGGAAGATGAAAAAAGGTAGTTTTATTCTGGGCGTCTGGGGGTTGGGTCACATAACGGCCGTTTTCGACGCGAAAGTTTAGTGTTTTTCCTAAACCTTTGCGCGGTCACTGTGAACGAACGGCTGGTCGCACAAAAATCCAATTGGTCTTAAAAGATTCGTAATTTTTCAGGTCATTCAAAAGTGAACTAAAAAGTACACTCTTCCATGAGAATTTTTAGAGATATGACATTGTCGAAATTTCAAAGTTCGTTTTGAACCCCTTCCCGTTGACCTAGGGTTATGAAAAGTTTCGAGGATCATTGTGGGGCTGGTCCAAACCCAGAAACCAAATTTTGTAATTTTAGCTCAACGCTAACTGGGCAAAGTGGCACGGACGGCGGACGGCGTAGGGCGTACGGCGTACGGCGTACGGGGGCGGCGTACGGGTGACGGACGGATTTTTTTTTATTCGATTTTCTGAATCTACGTATCTTGAAACGTAAACCAACAAATTTTGAGGGGGGGTTAAAAAAATTTTTTCTTTGGGCGATTCCAATGGTTCATTATCGAAGATAATAAACCAAAATGGCGACATGGCGCCCTCTAGAGTCTTTCAGTAGGTACTGAGGGATAGCTGACCGTGCGTACAAAAAGAAAGAGCAGTGTTGTGCGAACTTTCAAAGGGACCGGACGGTGCCACCGCGTTCTCGAAGGGATTGTCAAAAGGTATGTGCTCTTTGCATAAGGATAAAACTCACTCCACTGAACCAATGAATTATGTTAATAATTTGGGTTGTTGAATGACTGTGAATGTTGATGAAAGACCATGATAACATGGTGAATGGATAAAAGACCATGGTAACATGTCATGGTGAATGGATTAAAGACCATGATAACATGGTGAATGATTTGTACATTGATTGCAATGTACAAATAAGAGAGGATTGGGGCTGCTGTAGGGGTGGTTGGAGGCTGCTGGACCTAAAGGGTCACTGAAAGAGATTCTGTAATCTTCATGAGAAATGAAGATTTTAGAATCTGAATGACAAAACTAAAAATAATAATGCGAATTTGAATCCCTAGGCATTTTGATATAAATAGTATATTTGTATATGTAATTTTGGTATCAATTTTACCACATGGTGGAGATGCTGGGATTTGAGATCTCATATCGGTCTCATGACAGCAATTTCGCGTAATGTTTACCAGAAGCGGTGCCAAATGGTGTTGGGAGTGCGTGGAGAGATTTCGTGAAGGGGAGATTTCGCTCGGACCCTTTTTCTACCTGAGAGCTCAACTTCCACATAAAAATTGTCACTTGATGATTTTTCTTCTCATTTCACACGCTTATCGTAAACGTCCCTAACCTTCGCTTCTTCGGCTTCGCTCTGGGTGCATTCCCCATAGATCAACACATCAACACTATATAGATCTATGTATATAGATCTATGGCATTCCCTACCTTAACTTGAAATAAGATACTGACTAGGTAGATAATTCGTCTATTACTGAGCCATAAACAAAATGCCGTAATTACACACTTCGTAGAATTACCACATGGAAATGCAATTGAAATTGCATAAAATTTTTCGCAACAAATTGTTCAACTAAAAGAGATTAAAATTTAATCTCTTTAATGACATTACTCTGTACTTTAATGACATTTAATGTCATTACTCTGTAATGAAACTACCTATTAGGTAAACTTTCCCCATAGTGACAAATCAATGCTCCTCGATAAAATTTCCCCCACAAATTTAAAATGACAAAATTTTAAATGAAAGAAAATGTGAGGTCATGCCTATATTCTAAATGAGCTAGTGTTGTGAGTATGCTGAATGAATGGATATCCCCATTAAAAGGACTTTGATTCTACCAAAATTTGAAACAGAATTGGAATTATTTTTTTTCATCAAAATTGGATTGAGAGAAAAGGTGGACATCAAAATTAAGATGGAAAGGCTTACATTGTTACGTTTAACAGCAATGGGAAAGGAGGTGTAAAAGAGTGTTACGAAAACTTGATCAAATTGAAGCAGATGGCGTCTGCACAAAGGAACAGAAAATCATGGTGGCCAAATTGAAAGTGGCATTGGAAAACATGATCACAGAAATACGAGGTATTATTAATCAAACTGACAAAGAGATTCCTGAACTTGTAGAAAGGGTGTCAGAAGAATATACTGATTTACAAGAGGAGGCAGAGAATGTCCTAATTGAATTTTGTTTGGAAGCCCCATAGGAGGTAGAAACCCAAAATGAACCTAAAATGACATCAATGAGTAAGTTACCCAAATTAGAACTTCCTCAATTTGAAGGAGATATCCTTAAATGCCTTGAATCAAGATGAAAATCCTGAAATTTGCACCGGGTACGGAAACCAGTTCACAACAGAGACATTGGTCTCTACTGGCCCATCCACATCGAAAAACCAAATTTTAAAGAATTCCATCACAGAAATAGGAAAAGACAAATAAAAGGACAACAATATAGTAAAAACAAAACCACTCAACTTTTTACAAATCGTCAAAATTCGGGACCGCCAAATAAACGATCCTTATGTCACTAAAATGGCCATATGTCCCTCATTTTTCAGTCAATATTCAAATGTGATTATACTGTTGGCAAGAGCGTTTAAGTTCCTATGTCCCTAGTGCTAGATGAAACTTTTCAAAGAAGAATAAGATGTTGAAAAATGATCCCAAATAGGAAAGTCTCGAAAATCTCAGAAATGTACAGTTTTTTCAAACGTTTGAAAGCGTAACTGCATCTGCCGGTTAATTTAATACTGTGGCCCCAAACGTTGGCCCAAAAGCTCAGCTTTCCATCGGTATGACCAAACAATTGTTTACAGTGGACTCATGGTGTAAAATCTTTGTTCCCGTGCCAAAAACCGTGGATCTTTCTGTGAAAATCGACTAACGAACGGCTGGTCGTACAGAGCTCCGGATGATCTTGCAAATTATTATTATTATTTATTACTTATTATTATTTTTTTTAGGAAAATTTTATTGTTTACGAACATTAAAGCATTACGATTCGTATCACAAGAATATAGTTGGAATCATCGCCTAATCAACATGTAACTTGTTGCAGGAACAGCTCATTTGCTGACCTGCCTAATATATTACGACATTCCCAAGTAGGAATATATTTTGATCTTTGGCCTGACATAAATATCACACGAACTAATATTAGGGCGACAACACTAATTTACAATGACATTCATACGAAGTTTCATTAATTAGGAAAATCAGAAGGACGCTTCCTTTTGAGCCGTCGCTGGTTTCGTGGAGGAGGCAAGCTGCCAAACATCTCAGTCATCAGGGGGTTGGGGTGGGATTCCATTAATGCGTTTCATACCATGTGGACAAATGGTACGTCAGTATCTTTGTGCAGCGTAGTATTTCTGACATACCAAGGACCGCCCGCAATAATTCTTGGAACCCGACTCTGGGTAACCTGAATCCTTTTAAGGTGGCAGTTAGCTGCCGATCCCTACAGTCCCGAGGAATAATGCCAGATCAGTCTGATAAGTTTCAGATACAGAAGTCTTTTGGTTTTCAAAGACAAAGGCGAGCTCCTATGGTCCGGGAGGTGGTGAAGCTACCTGATGCGTTGCCGCACAAATTCTAGGAATAGAAATGTTTTCGACATTGGTATGTCCAATATACGACATTCTGTCAGTTTCAAACTCTATTCTGCACCCGTTCCAATTTACGTGGGGTTATAAAAAGTTTCAAAGATTCGCGCGCGTCCGACGCGAGCCCGTATCCCGAATTATTGATTTTTAGGTCAATATTAAATTGACAATGTGCCGCAGACGTGTACCTACTGCACTCGAATCTGATTATTCGTATTTGTGAAATGATTTTTTCTGGTGTTACAAGGATTTCCCAATCATCCACGCATTGTACTTATCAATGCGTCCAGGGAAGGTCAGCTAGAATATGACCAGTCTTCATTCCGCATTTCCGGAGCTGATTGACTGAATCATTTTAGTAATAAACCACAAAACCGAACTAGAATTCAGGAAACGTATGATTTGTCCATAATCACTTCTAATTTCACTGTTTAATATCTGCGTTAGTGAACGCTCTCCGATGAGGTCTCCTAATATTAATGTTTTTTCCTCTTCGTACCGGGCACATTCCATGATCACGTGTTCCATATCCTCCAGTACGCCACATTCGGTGCAATACTGGTCGTCGGCGGGATCGTAGAGGTACAGAGTTCGTCGAATATTTCCATCTCCAGACCTTAAGCGCAAAAGTTGGGATAACTGCCTCCGTGATAAGTTCCAGGTTGAAAACCATGTTTTGCGACTTACTCGTGGCTGTACACAACTATGGAAATGACCTTTTCCTAACGATAAGGTGTCATATCTACTTTGCTAGTTGTGCAGCTGTCGTCTCTTTAGGCGCGTTAGTACATCAGGGAGAGGAGTTTGCATGGGCAGTAGCTGATGCGCAGGGACACTTTGAACATGTGAAATACTCTGTAGTTTATTTATTAGTAGTTTCTCTAAATTCTCTATTCAGTCGACCGTTTATTTACTCTCTTGACGTTGTATTTTTAACTTATGTATTCCATTGATTTCTATGGCACATGGGTCTTTGACTTGAGCCAAATAAAAGAAAAAAGAAAAAAAAACAGAACTAAACCACTTCTACAAATCTCCACTCTATACCTGCCCTACTCCTCAAAACTAAAGTATGTAGCAAAGATACCAACTGATACCGTCCTGCAGCATTCTCGTGCATGGAGCTCGAAAGACATTCGAGTCTAATCGAGATGTAATGCTGGGGCTTTACCCTTCCTAATGGAGATCTTCAACTATTAATGGGGACGTCGGAAGGCAACATGTCACTCCAGCCCTGGGGTCATAGACGTGGCTGTTGCACTTTTAGAATCGATTTCCCGGTTCAATCTGTCGGGTCACGAAAATGTCGAAACCTCCTCCTTCCCAATCAGTCGGTACCTTGACACAAGCATATTGAAACAAACCGCTGTGTTACGTCCAGGAATTCGGTTGTTAACGGTAGTTGTGTTCGTTCATTCTGGGGAACAGCTGATTTAATAACACATGGTTTTGTGATATCGACATTTTTGTTTTGAGCGTGTCTGCGGAGAAGGATATTTCAAAGATTTGTGTATACCAACAGATGTATAGCAACAAATCTCTGAAATATCCTTCTCTCTGCAGAGAATTACACACATGACTTATGTGTATAATTACGTGTATGAATGATGGGTAACATATGAATTATTTTATTCATAACTCATGAAGATACCACTTGTATTATCTTTAATAAAAATAATAACATGAAAAACTTTCCAGTCATACAGTATGGCTATAAGAGCGAATTTTCGAAGAATGGACTGGATTTATCTAAAACTAGCTGTCGGGCCCCTCGCTGAGGGGCAGAACTCGGGGTGTGTCCATCTACCTCTGTTACCTGTCCCGGACGGGCAGAACTCGGGATGGATCCATCTGCCACTCCTACCTGTCGCTTTACGGATTATACCTCTTACATGTCCCTTTACAAGCCCTTATAATCTTAAATACCAAAAATAATATTCCTCTGTCTCACGGGAAGGAAGAATTTAGGATTTTTTTTATTTCGGCTTCCCTATAAACCCCCACCCCTATGCATCGGATCCAGAAGTGAACCCCCCTACGTCCTTCCCTGATCACGGAAACAATTAAATACGGGAGAAGGGTTCGATTCAGTGGGCCGTTTTTACGTGATTGAAGGACAAACAGACAAACAGACCCCAAATTCAAAATCGGCATGGTTCGACTCCATTTCACGCGAAACGAACAACTGCAGTGAAATGTTTCGAAAATACCCAAGGAACACGAAAATCATCTCTAACTTTAGTTATATAGATGTCTCGATTTCACTGGTTTTATAACAACTTTTGTTTCCACTTTTGGCCGAGTAAAACACCTCAGTTTATAGAGCAGATGTACCGTGATTAACATCTCAGGTAACAACCACGTATCTTCACCGTCAAAGTGCTTCAGTTTG
Organism: Stenodema calcarata; assembly: GCA_963920205.1. Lineage (NCBI taxonomy): Eukaryota > Metazoa > Arthropoda > Insecta > Hemiptera > Miridae > Stenodema > Stenodema calcarata. The sequence continues at coordinate 48,611,050 of OY986048.1, read as the reverse complement.
AGAACGTAATAATATCGCAATTCTGACTTCACCATTCTGTTCAGCGTTCAAGAATCTTTAAAATCAGGTGTCACTTGTCAGGCTGTTCCATTTTGGGAATTCATGGGAAATTTCCCCCCTAAAACTCCCCCAAACCCCCCTTAGAGTGGCCCGATTCTGCCCATCTACGAACTTATCCTTTCAATTATTGATACAACGGTAAATCTTTTTCGTACAGATCACCCTTATGTCTAGATCACGAAATGATTGAATAATTATTATTATGAACTATCATTAATTATTAATAATTATTATCAAGTACCAAGTTTAAATTATTATTAATGAATAATACTCATTATTAATTAACTCGATATCTGAAAACCTCTGCTGTTCGTATCAGGTGGGCCAGTATAAACATTGACCCATCAGGCTACTCCATGATTCAACCTCATGTTGACGACTTTTGATCTGCTCCAACTTTGAGCCCTCATAGTGAACGAACGGCTGGTAGCACGAACCTACGGCTGGTCGTAAAAACTCCAAAAATTAAACTCTATATAAATGTGAACTAAAAACTATACCGGTTCATATGAATTTTTCGAGATATGAATTTTTCAAAGTTAAAAATTTCGTTTTAAACCCTTTCCCCTTGACCTAGGGTTATTGTGGGGTGCTTGGACCTTGTAAACCAAATTTTGTAATTTTAGCACAACGAAAACTGGCCTAACAGCTGCGTACGGCGGATTTTTGGTTTATTACCTTCGATAATGAACCTTTGGAATCAATCAAAGAAAAAATATTTTTTAACCCCCCTCAAAAATTGTTGGTTTACGTTTCAAGATACGTAGATTAAGAAGATCGAAGAAGAAAAATCCGTCCGTTCGCCGTCCGCGGCACTTTGCCCAGTTAGCGTTGTGCTAAAATTACGAAATTTGGTTAACGGATCCGGACCAAACCCACAATGATCCAAGTGAATTCAACTTTTTTCCAATTAAATTAAACCTTTAGATTTTAGTCTGAAAAGTCAGTAGTAGCTTGGGTAGCTCCCAAACATAGTAGAAAGAGTTTACAAAACAATTTTAATAAAGCTAATAAACTTAATGGAACATTTATACAAATAACAAAATTTGTATAAATCCTTTCCACAATTTGTAATATTTAATGTTACAAATTGTGAAAAGGTTTTTTACAAATTTTGAAAATATAAAGTAGCATACATACTTTGTAGGAAAAAACTTTTGGAGGAAAGTTCAATGAAGCAGTTGCCCATTGGCTGTAGTTGGTAGTATTAGGTACATGTCTGTGCAATAATTACTGCAATCCGTGGGAGTGGCGGAGGCCAAACTCGAGGAGGTGACGTGGGGTAGATGATGCTCTTCCGGGTGGCACTACACACTACAAGTAGGATTCAATAATAAGAAACCACGCTTTGTCTAACATTTATAGACGCCATTAAAAATGTCGAGTGTCTAATTTACCAGTAGGTACATTTCGACAGGTACCGGAGATTAGATTGTGGTGGAGTCGATTTGTTCCCATCCAGGGCCCATAACCTCGAACAAATTGACAGGATGACACCTCCTTTCCCTTTATAACCCCTTTACGTATCTTCCCAGTGAACACTCTAATCTGCTACCTAAAATTAATGAAAATTATGATACATTATCAGCCTTTGTACCTCAAAAGGTGCTTAGTTCCTTTGTCGTAATGTACTACCTCCATCGATAACCCGCCTGCCAACAGGGCGAAGAAATTATTACTTACTTGATGAACGCGCCTCACAATCATTTATCAACTTCTGCTACCGCCGTCTCATCCCTTTGAGACCGAGGTGAACGGATTGCAAACTAAATTAATATGAAGTCATGTTCATTAACACAACACCTTAGGCACAAGTTCCGAGAAGGAAGTTCACTCTCTATCACCCAAAAGAGGGGGATGGGAGAATAAAAATAATGTATTAATGTATGATTTTGAAAATATGATATTAAAAATAACATGCATTGACTTATTATGTTCTTACTAAGGAGACGAAATAAAATTAGAAAAGGAAAATGAGAATGAAGGGGGGGGGGAGGCAGTATCTAGCTCAGTGATGGTTAATTTATTTAGGTATATAAACGATTAATGAAATAATATTTTGTTCATATTATGTTCATCATAAATTACAATAAAATACATATTATGTTCATCATAAATTATTTGGAATTCATCTTTATTAATAAAATTCTGGGATTTCTAATTCATAACAAGGAGTACACACCCTACCGCCAAATATTCAAAATAACCTTCGGAGTAAGTACCGCAAAGACTATCTATGACGGAGAAACTCGATATCACAAAACCATGTAATACAATCCTTCGTGTCAAACCGATCGTTCCACGTTATGTGTGATGGTTTGCGATCCCGTAGTAGCAACATTCATTCAGCCGTTCCCAGGGAATTATTATCTACATAATCTATATCTCGGATATCCCAACATCGCCAAATACAACCTCTGCCATGTTTGCCGATGATCACGCCATACTCCCGTAGCCCATTAGGCCCAACCGCATCCGAAAACCTGCAGAACCATGTTGATAACATCGAATCGTGGGCCAAACGGTGGCGTATAACAACGAACACTAGGAAATCAAACACTGCCATCTTCACCTTGAAGGCCAAGTACGAAATCACTCCAATCAAGATGAACAACCAACCAATACCCTCAGCAGACCATGTGCGATATCTCGGAATCCACCTTCAGCAGCGTCTTACATACGACTTCCACATTGGCGAACTATTAAAAAGGTTACGTACCAGGATCAACCAACTCAAGCCATTTTTTGGTTGCAAGTCGCCATTATCCTTGGATAACAAGAGACTATTATACCTCACCGTGATACGCCCGATATGGCAATACAGCTGCTCAGAACGGGGAAAAATCGCGTGTTGTTTGAATCAGCTGTTTCCCTGTATCAACATCCCTGTAGTAAATTTGTAATTGTAAATGTGCGTGTGGTAAATTTAAATACGTCTTGATTCAGAGAATTTTTCAAGACCACGCAGAGCGTCTTCGTGGGCTTAATAAATAATCGTCAACATGAAATTGAATCCAACGGTAAAACTTCGGGCCAATGTTACTGACTCCCTCGCTCGGAAAGGAACATCTGGCCACCGACTCGAACGATCACACAATATTGTAGCATAGTGCTCAAATTGTATCGCACTGTTATGGGACTCAAGGATATTGCATACAGAACAGTGATCTAAACAGAAGGGTGATGTATACAGGAAATACCAAAGCGTTTGGAAGAATTTGGATCGTTTCAGCCGGTTGACCATCGAAAACGCTCCTTGTTTAAAATAGTCGTCTGTTATAGTACCTAGTCAGTAAATCATGCTAGCAAATGCCCTTATACGGACAACTACAAACAAGAATCAGCTCTTAATGAAGGGGTAGCGTTCGACGGCCCCCAGGCTACTACAGCAATACGTGTAGGCGAAACCCATGTCTGCCAACTAATGCGACATGTACTAGACCATTTAATCCCGTGTATCAGTTTACCACGTGAAAAGAAACGAGTGCATTATCCGGGCAAACATCGCCCCGATCCGCCGATTCGCATCATCTTTTCAAGAACTATCTTAATAGGGAAACTAGTCTTCCTTCGAGATGATGACTCTCATCAGTGTTGTGATTGATTATAAAATTGGTGTTTCGATTATTTCCTCCAGATACCACAATCTCGGAATGATTTCTGCACTCGAATAATTCCGTGACTAAGAAAATGTAAAAAATTGATTAGGTATTGAATATTTTGAACTTGGAAATAACAAAAGTAAAATTATAGGCAGGTTTAATTTAGGATACCTAATTAAAGTGTTGGTAGTTTTTGGATAACTACGATTATTAGAGTACTTCAAGGTATATGTCGTACCTATATGTTTTGCACTGCACACCTAATACCATTTAAAATAAATGTTTCAGATGCATAATTTGTACTACCTACTTACTAAATAGCAGGGAGGAGTCGAGCCTGGATGGGTCTCAAGACCTAAGGCACAGATCCACCTTAATTTTGGAACTATCATTATGTACTTAGGCTGTAAAAAATGGTTGTTATATTTATTGTGTACTATTTTCTTGAATAAAAATGGAATTGAATTGGAACACTAATTTTCAGGGACACCCCTCGGTAGTTCTTTTAAGATGAGATTTACAATTTTTGAATTTCCGCCACGTTTTGGGCACTTTGGCCCCACTGTACGCCGTACTCCGTCGTATGCGTTCAAGGTGTACTCGGAAAGAAGCGAAGAGGGTACCTAATTATATTTTGCAAATTTTGGGATAAAATTATTTTATTTTTTAGTAAAGAAATAATTATATTTTGCTCGAATATAATTTCTTTTCTTGTTTGGAGTAATCATTTTTAAAAATTCAAGTTTGATGAATCAATTCATAGAAATTTTCAATTTCAATGCAATAGCAATGTAAGCAACCAAAATGAACTATTTAGAAGCCCTGTATTTTGATGTGATTGTTCATTTTTGCCTCTTTTCAACAAGTTCCAGTGGTTTTTTGACGAAGTGATGGCAAATAGCTGTATTTACAGGTTTTTGAACAAAAATGACTATTTTCCACCACGCCCGCCGCATTTTGCCCAGTTAGCCTTGTCCTAAAATTATGAAATTTGGTTTTTGGTTTTGGACCAGTCCTGGGGTGATCCCTGAAACTTTTCATACCCTTAGATCAACGGGAAGGGGTTCAAACTAAATTTTGAAATTTCCTTTTTTCAACTTTCAAATAGAATGGTCTAATTTGAATAAAGTGACAAAATACTTGTTAGTCATTAAAGAGGCAGGAGATGTAACGCTCTTTCCAACGGTATAATCAAATTTAAATTTCAGTAGAAATTAAGGGAGTTATGACAATTTTAGTACAGTAACGTCAAAAACACGAAAGAAATCTTAAATGTGGAAAAAGTCGGATTTTGAGTGGATTTTAAAAAATATTCCAGGAGGCGTTTTTGGTCGGACATTAGATGTAGAACACGTAGGAGAGGTATCGGACACCACTCGCGCACCCTGTATAAATAAATTATATAAAATATAAAAGGGCAGTGATCTGTACAGAAGATAATAAA